>JABSTQ010002082.1:0-56813 GCA_013358835.2 Ixodes persulcatus | reverse complement strand
AAATCTTAGTCCCTCGGTTGTCTCATAGCGGTAGACATCTGTGCAACACCACTTTACTAACTCCGCCTTGTTACAAAGCGTTGAAAGAGACCAACAAAACTCAAAACACTCCAAGTTAAAAAAAAAAAAAAATATCAAGAGTTTTGTATAAACGGACTGATAGCATGTGTACTAGAGTTCTGTCCAGACCGAACGACAGCAGGCCCTGTAGAGTTCCGTACAGAGGGAACGACAGCAAGCCTTGTTGGTTCCCGTCCCGAAGGCTGAGCAGAAAGGATTGTTCATTTTCGTCGAAGTTAGACTAACAATAACAACCTTTCTGTCAACTGTTTGTGATGCCAAGGGTGTTTTTTATTCTTGCGATTATTTATGAGGTGGAGCCACAATACCAGGTTATGACTATGTAAACCCAATTACTAAATTATTCGCCGCAAACAAGGACAAATGCCTTTGAAAGTTGAAAAAAGGGAGTGCTTCATTATTACGACAATGCACCTGGCCCCAGGTCTTGGATTACAATGGTTGCCATTCCTAAAAAACGCTTGCCACTTTCAAGAGCTGGAAATGATATCACCCTATTCACTGTATCTTCCTGCAATTAACTACAAACTCTTAACAAACAAAAACAAAGAAACACCTGCATGGGAGGGGATTTTCTATCGGTATATGGTGAGGTAATGAGGCCTGCAGAGGCGTTGTTTGCAGAGGTTCGACAAACATTATTTTTTTTTTTTCCAGGAAGCAATAGAAATGCTATAGGATTGCTGGGACAAGTGCATTTGGCTTAAAGAACACTACATTAAAAATAACACACGGACATTTGATGTTGGCACTCTCGAAATGAATCAAGGGTGGAGCATTGGGATGAACTCTCGTCTATGCTGTAAGCCGCTTCAGTGGAGAGTTTCTCTTCCATCTGGACGGCACTTCACTGGTGCCCAGTGATACACGCGCCGTCCGACTTTCTTTCGGACGGCACATGAAGGCGCGAGTGGAGTGCCGCCGTCGGACGGCACTTGAACGCTCTGCAAGAGTGCCGTAGACACAGCCTTTAAGAAATGGAGTAACAAAATAACAGCGTCAATTCACTACTTACGGCGGCCGTCTGCAAACGAAGGGCGCCTTTGCAACGCAACTGCCTAGAGATGTATACTGCACGAGGGCGAATCTCACGTAACCTACGCAATAAAACAAAATAAGCACTCATGGCGCCAAAAGGTCGTCAAAGGCCGAACAGAAGTCAAATGCGGGCGGGTACAAGAGCGTAAAGAACACGCGCCAACAGAAAGTATACTAGGACGAGTAAACGCACATGCTTATAGACAGCCTTGCTAACTGCTTCAACGTACCTTTATACCTTCCAATGGCTGGTGACTTGGAGAGTTCCTATTCCATCTGAAGCACATCTGAGAGGACGAAAACAACTTCGAAACGGAAGCTTTCCACGGAACACGCCAACGACGCACGACCGACGAAAGACGAGAGCACGACCCCCTCTCTCCTAACGACCACGTCATACGAGCGTTCCATGTGCGAGCTCCTGCTCCCGGTGTAGTCCGTGCGCCTCTCACCAGGCGGCGCTAAAACTCAACCCTCCTGGCTTTGCTAACAACAGGATAGATTTGCAGGAATTAATGAGCATCTGTGGTAGGGAAGGAGAGGAATTAGGTTTAGAATTCAGTAGTGAAAAATCAGCAGTCATGATTTTTAACAATGATGATGTTGAGAGACTGAAGATACAGAATATTACAGTTGAGAGAGCTAGTAAATACAAGTATCTAGGAGTATGGATATGTGGTGGTGCAGAATATCTCAGTGAGCATGAAAAGTATATAATAGGTAAGGGCAACAGAAATGCGGCTGTAATGAAAAATAGAGCACTTTGGAATTACAACAGGTATGAGGTGGTGAGAGAGAATTGGAAAGGGGTCATGGTGCCTGGCTTGACTTTTGGAAACGCAGTGCTATGCATGAAATCCGAAGTGCATGCAAGACTAGAAATAAAACAGCGTGGAGTAGGTAGGCTGGCTTTGGGGGCACATTGCAAAACACCAAACCAGGGAGTACAAGGAGACATGGGATGTGCGTCATTTGAGGGCAGGGAAGCTGTGAGCAAGATAGAATTTGAGGATCGGTTGAGGCAAATGGGTGGAGAGCAATGGGCACGAAAGGTTTTCAGCTATTTATACATGAGGAGTATAGACACAAAATGGAGACAGCGCACTAGGAAATTAAGAGGAAAGTTTTTAGGCTATAGTGGGGTTACGGAAGAGCAGGTCTCAGTTAAGAAGAAAGTTAAGGCCACAGAAAGAGATCGGTGGCTAGAGGGAATGCAGACAAAGAAGGCTCTGGAAGGCTATAGATTAAACAAAACAGTTATTGCCAAAGAAAGCATTTATGACAATTCTAGGGGAAGCTCATTGTTGTTTGAGGCAAGGACAGGTGTTTTGCGAACCAGAACATACAGAGCGAAGTACCAGGAAATAGACACAGTGTGCGCTGCTTGTGGAGAGGAGGACGAGACGGCTGAGCACTTGATACTCTACTGTAAAGGGCTTCACCCTATGCATACCGAAGACAACATAGATTTAATAAGGTCATTGGGTTTTAGAGACAGCGAAGGAAAAGTGGATTTCAAGACAGTTGAGATTACCAAGCAAAGATTAAGTGAATGGTGGCAGAAAGCGAGAGAAAACTAGGCATTTTCTTATTAACTGATGGCAAGGGGGATTTATAGCCTCACTTTCTTTTCAGTACGGAGTGAATATAGTTTTCACATTTAAATATTCTAAGCTTAAAGGGTAAGACAAAATGGCTAGGTGGCGTAAGCTACCGCCCGATCCAAAGGGCTCAGCCGTATTCATCCATCCATCCATCCTGATAGTCGTGGGGGCCGTGGCGGCCGTGGGTATTCTGCAGGATACCACTTTTTCTCATCAAACGAGATTTACCATATCTATATGAGGTTATTAGTAAAGCATAATACCCTCGCGCTATGTTCCGAACCTTACCCGAGTAACATGCCTCCTACGTCCGCGGAAAATACCCCGTGAAATCGCGAGTAAACGGAGTAAACAGTACTCGTGTACTTAGTACTCGATCTTGGAGCGGCCTGGATATTATGCAGATTGATTTGGTCTTGGGCTACGGCACAAAGAAAATATAGCAGTGATGGCGGAAAATAGCAGACGATATCTTTTGATCATGGAGAAAGCACTCGAAAAAACAATAATATTAACCGCTTCGATTTTTTTTTTTTACATTGACTTTTTTTTTTCTTTAGATGGTTCCACCAGCTTTTTTTTTTGCTCCTTTTTGGGCTGCATATCAGATCACATGACGTATTTACTCGATTTGATCCGACGTCACCTCCCGATCGAGGACGGTGCGTGAGTATTTACTCTGGAGTAAAGAAACCGCTTCTGAAACGCGAGTTCTGACGTTCTGACTTGGAAACGTTCAATTTGTCTGGTTCTTAGATGAAAGCTGCGTCCTCTTCTTCAAGCATTGGATATTAATGAAATCGTCAATGATAAAAATTTATTTTAAATCCATACGGTATACCCATCCTTTTTTGCCCATAAAAGTTCCCAGCGCCTGGAACATAGTCTGGCCCTAGTGGATCAGGTTCTCTCTGGAGCAGGAGACTGTCAACGGGAACTTTCGGTTTTCGTTTCGCTGCTATCGTCGCTATCGTCTCCGCACCGCAATTTCTTACGTCGTCGTAGATTGCTCCAAAATATCTAGCGATAATGTTCGCGATGCTGTAAGTACCCTAGCTGTTCTTCTCGTCATAGCAAAGACACAGCGAATAACGGAACAATTACGATTTTGCTGGCTGGGGAGCGGGTAAAAACCCAGCAGAGGCGAAGTGAACGCAGGTCGATGTACGCCGAACGCCGTGCCAGCTCACTACGTGCATTAGTTCGCAACCTCTAGAACAACCATTTAGACGAATAATACTGCAGTTTTATAATACCCTCGTTCCCTTGGTCAATTTCGTCACAGCGCCGTAGCAAGAGGTGCATGTTTGCGCCTGAACGCCTTCTCGGACAGCGAGGGTCGTCATTTCCGCGTTAGCCTCATTGAAAATAGCGAACGGCGACGAAATGGTTTTATAAAATTTGAGTACTAGTCTTAGTGGCTGTTCTCCAGCTTACAAACAAATGCACGCATTGATCTTGCGAGGCGTTCGGCGTACGTCGACCTGCGTTCGCTTGACATCGTCGGGGCGGCTTTTTCGCTCACTCCCTGTGCTGTCAAAATCTCAATTCTTTCGTTATTAGATGTATCCGATAAGTAGCCATCAAAAAGAAAGGGTAATTACTGCTATAGCACGCAAGTGTGCAGCAATTCACGACGACGACGTGAGCAATGGCTGCGTGGAGACGAATGTTGTGACTTTTTTCTTTTTTTGTGACATGTGCTTTCTATGCAATGCTATAATATTTACTAGTCGTTTCGTGCTTTACTCTTAGTTTTTATATTCGCCCACTAATTGCTAAATGTAAGTGACAATTTTAGAAATAAAAATAAAAATTGGGTAGCGTTAGTTGGGTGTGTACGTGTGTATGGCTACATTGTGGAACGACCTATTCACAAAATTTATTAGCCATTGAATGCCTGGAAATTAAATTAAAAAACGAATACTATGCGCCAAATGCTGCTGACTCCCGTTGAGAAGTGGAAGAGTCAAAACAGAGTCACACGAATCCATGACTCTCGAAGAGAGTCGTGAAGTGTCAAAGGGAGTCATGGAAGCAGCGACTCCCTTTGGACTCCTTTTTTTAAAGAGTGTATTCTCGGCCAACTTCGACGAGCATTTGCGACGCCTTCGTGCCGTTTTTGAGGCAATCAGGACCGCAGGACTCACCCTCAAGCCGACGAAGTGCCGGTTTGCCTATGGCGAACTGAAGTTCCTGGGCCACGTTGTGAGCAACGAAGGTGTAAGTCCTGACCCTGAGAAAACTCGCGCCGTAGCGGCCTTCTCACCGCCCACCGACAAAAAGGCCGTCCGACGATTCCTTGGACTTTGCGCATACTACCGGCGATTCGTTCAGGATTTCGCCAAGCTTTCTGCGCCGCTCACGCACCTTACGAAAGACGCCGTGAACTTCGAATGGGGTGAAGAACAACAACAGGCATTCGATGAACTAAAGCGACGGCTCCAGTCACCACCAATTCTCGGCCACTTCGACCAATCAGCCGAAACGGAAGTTCACACGGACGCCAGTAATACAGGACTCGGAGCGGTACTGGTCCTAACGACAAGACGGTGCGGAGCGCGTGATCGCATACGCTAGCCGGACGCTGTCGAACGCGGAACGCAATTACTCGACAACTGAGAAGGAATGTCTGGCCGTCGTCTGGGCCATCACGAAATTCCGCCCGTACTTGTACGGGAGTCCATTTCGGGTGGTCACCGACCACCACGCCCTGTGTTGGTTAGCGAGCCTGAAGGACCCATCGGGACGTCTCGCTCGGTGGAGCCTACGTCTGCAAGAGTACGACGTGACCGTGGTCTACAAGTCAGGCCAAAAACACAGCGACGCCGACTGTCTGTCCACAGCCCCTGTCGAGTCAGCTACCGGCTGTGCCAAAGACGACGGCGACGACGACGATCACTTTCTTGGCGCGGTGAGCATTCACGGCATGGCAGCGCTCCAGCGGGACGATCCTGAGTTGCGTGCACTGATGGACCACTTGGAGGGACGAGGGGGTACGATTCCCCGAGCCTTCTCACGTGACCTGCCAAGATTCGCCGTCCGGAGAGGTATCCTCTATAAAGAGAACTTCAGGGACAACAACTCGACGTGGCTCCTGGTGATTCCTGCTAGTCTTCGAGAAGAGATCTTCCAAGCCAGCCACGACGACCCAACATCTGGTCACCTTGGCTACAGTAGGACTCTTGCTCGGATCCGAGAAAAATACTACTGGCCCAAGCTCCCGAAGACTGTCCACCTCTACCAGGAATGTCACGACCGGAGGTGACACGAAGACGAGCAGTGAACTGAAAAAAATAAACGTTTAATGGGGCGAACTTGTGCCAACCAAAAAAATAAGTAACGAAAGAGCGTCGAGGCAGCAGAAAAGCAGGCGGCGATTCGGTGGCGAATCAGAGAGCGCGAGCGAGACTGACTCGACAAGGTCGCGGGTAGCTGCTTATCTACAACGCGTCACTATCTCGAAAGTTCGGCAAAGAAGGCTCGAGCGTCGCGCGCTTGGGGCGAGGATGACCTGGCACTTTGGAGAACAAGAAAGCAGGCGGAAAGCTACGTCTGGTACGAGAATGAACGCGAAGCTTCTAGAAGTCGGTGACCGAGCATTACTTTCTCGGCACTGCGGGCTGCAATATATGGGGAGAGTTTGGCCAGTCTATGATCTCGCCGCCGTAACGTCCCCCTCCCGAGTGAGCCAATCAGCCCGCGGCGCAGAGCGAGAGGCGTCAGCGCATGCGTGTGAACTCTCGACTGTTGCCAGCTGAGGGGGGAGGGCAGCCATTTTCATTCATTCGCCCGGCGGAATGCATGGGATCGACATACAAATTTCGGTCCTCTACTTTTATTTGGCAGGCTCTCGCAACAAAATGATATAATGTTATTCCTCGGTGGCTCTAAAACCTAACGAATCGGTTCTTCCACGTTCGAACGCAAACTTTGAGTCAGGCGAAAAAGAAATAAGCAAGTAGCAGACAACGCGTAGCCTGAACAGTGCTCCGCGCCGACAGCGTTGTGTCAAAATGGCGGTCGTCTCCTCTTTGCTGCCTTCTTTCTCTCTCGCTCCTTCGGCGCTCTCCTCCCTTACCGCCTCTCCAGCGCCTTCGTCGCCACACCCACTGGCCAAACTCTCCCAGTATACGGCTCTGCATTGCTGTAGGAGTTTTTCTTTGTAGTATTTACAATTGAATGTGAATATTCGACAGAAATCTTTCAGGTTGGGGCGAAAGAGGGTTAAACAAACGCGTTTAATCATTTGACTTAATTAGGTACCCATCATTTCAAGGCCTACATGGCCTTGTCCTCGGGGGAGACTATGGTTGTGGTAGTAAAGGAGCAGTTTTTTTGTAAGTACAAGTACAATATGTATAGAAATAAAAGGATCTATGTGCTGATCACGAAAGAGTATGCCATTCATTCTAATGCATCTCTGCCAAGTACTTGATTGTGATTTGTTTATATTTTCAGCTACCTGGGTGCCTCAAGGTCTGGAGATCCTAGTGGCCACAAGCTTGGACTCAATCTTCTTCTGTCGTCTGGCCAGGACCCGGGAGGGAGGTAATCCCAGCAACAAGACCATCGCAGTATCTCCCTGCCTGTGACTTGATTAGCGTCACAACAAGGGAGTCCTCGTGCCACCTGGTGTTAGGTATGCCACTCGAAATAAGCATTCTTTTTACCTGTTCCTTGAGTGAAACAGCAAAAGCACTACTCAGCCTAAAATGCAAAAGACATTTTCAAATCTTGGGTTGGATGGAGTTCCAATTACAAAAAGGAGTCCACAGACATGATTAACATGTGATCCTAAAAGCCCGCTGATGTAAGTTCGACGGTGTCACCAAAATAACTTCCAGCAGATGGCTTCGCTCGTGCTATACCCAAACAAGTTTTTTTAAATAATCACTGTGTTACGTTGGTGTCATCAATCTTATGTACCTATCGCGCCCAGCAGTTGGGAGATGTGAAATATAAAAAAAAAACAGGAACTTGCACATTGTCAGCTTTGCAAAGATTTATATATTGAACAGAGCATAGGACGTTCAACTTAAGAAAATAATTCAGTGCAGGTCTATATGCCAGGTTCACATATGTGTAATTGCTCTTCATAATGAAGTGAAAACTGCTAAAGTTGTGGCCCACTACAGGCTTTTTTTTTAGTGTTAAAAAGTTTTATGGTGTTTTAAACAGTTCGCACCAAATGTTTTCTTGAAATACAAAGGTTCATGGAAATTATTATGTGGATGTTTGCAGAGAGTCATGGTGAGACCAATCTTTAATGTCAAGTGTTCCACTTATTCAGAGTTGGTTGAGCCATTAAATATTGTAGGTCGGAAATTAAATTTTTATGTGGTGCAGTGGGCACAATCATCCGTAATGACTAGCTCTACCTAGGTGAACTTTATATGTTTACTACGGCAAGATGGTTTCGCAAAACAAACTATTTTATTGAACTCTTGCACAAAGCTTGTCTCTAGAAACTTTTTATATTCTTTCGATGCTGAGATAAGATTCTGGAAATAGTTTTTCTAGAACTACGGTAGATATTTCCAGTTCATCTGCTTTCTCGCAAAGCATTCAAGAGAGCCAAACCCTGTAATGTACGGAAGGAACTCACAGAATGACGCGGCTGACAGTTTGAAACAGTCGGCACTGTAACAGTAACAATGGCATGTCACTTGCTTATGTAACGCTCATTGTTGCAGATCAAACTGATTTTTCCGTCTACACTCATTTTCGGTAGAATCATTCATTGAACTCCCTCTCGAGACTGTAGCGCTTCAATTTGCATGAATATAGATGCAACAGGTTTCTTCGAGTGTACGTCTAACGCATATTCTTCCTATTGAATGTGCTAACTGTATTTGTGATCATATTCATAATTGTATCCACATTCTACCTATTATTTTTATTTTGACATTTAAGTTTTCGACAGCACTTTTCTACACATATGTGCTTGTTGAGCCGTACTCAAGCGCATACATCTTGTTTTTCCCTATATCATTATTATATAAAAGTGTTGATGCCGAGTGAGAGTTCAAGGTACCGAATCTGTCGTGCGAGTTAAGTAAGAAACAATAAAAAGCTCTACAAAGGAAATTTTGTTAAAGGGTGCTGTATGGGCATCAGAATAGCACATGCCATGCTAAAAAATAGCAAACTCTTACCTCATACGCTTGTATGAGCCTCATACGCTTGTATGAGGCTTTTTCGAAAATCTTTCCATCATCGAGATTTTCCCACAGGGGAAGAGAGGCGATGGACATGAAAGTGACAGAGGAGGGTGACGTCGCTCTTGTGCGATGGCTTGACAATAGAGTAATGAACATTGCGTCAACGCAGGTTGGTTATGGTGCTGTTGGTGTAGCCACCAGGTGGAGTGAAGCCGCTAAGGAGAGAGTGGAGATCCCGTGTCCAGAAGCTGTACTTCAGTACAACCGCTTTATGGGAGGGGTAGACAAGCTTGATTTTGTGATGGCCCTGTATCCAATGAAAGCGAAAACAAGAAAGTGGCCTCTGAGAGTGATGTCGCACTTTATTACATTAGCAGTGGCCAATTCATGGCTGGGATATTTCCGTGACGCCAGCAGCCAAGGGCTTTCACAAAAAAAACACATGACATGCTCTCCTTCCAAACTGAGGTGGCACTGAGCCTAGTTCAATCAAACAAAAATACACAAAGGAAAAGAGGGAGGCCATGTAGTGAGTCGCTCGAAGTAGGAAAACGCCATGTCCACAACGCGAGACCTGTCCCGCCAAATTCTGTGAGACATGACAGGAAGGACCACTGGCATCAGCATGTACAAGCACCCTTTCCACAAAGGTGCAAGCATGAGCGCTGCACGTCCGAAACTAGAGTACGCTGCCGAAAATGTGATGTGTTTTTGTGCGTCAGCTCCACTAACGACAGCTTTTTCCTTTATCACAATGCCTGAACCTCAATTCAATTCAATTCAAGCTTTATTTTCCAGATATACACTGGAGGGACCTCCAGACAAAAAGCTGCTATATAAGCAGCTTGACGAGGTCTGGGGTCCTGTGACAAACGACAGCAGAAAATTCACAAAAATATCCTATATAAATTCTGTAAAGTATATGATATTACAAATTAATACATTTCTCACGCCACAACGTCAAACCAACATGTGAAACAAAAAACAAATAAAACACATTTCCTATGGTTTTAAGCAAAGTAAGTGCGAAGTTTATTTTTAGGAAGAGTGAAAGCATTGCTACTATAAGATGCCATTTATTTAAGAATGTTGGAATGTTGTAGTGAAGACATCGAAGATTATAGTTTGTGCGATTTCGAGGGACCAACCATTTCTCTGGAAAACGTGTATTGATAGTGCTTTCATGTAAAGTTAGTGCGGAAGTGCGATATATAAAATTCACAAACGTGGAAGATGAGAAGCGGATTGAATGAAGTAGCCGGAACTCATAGAAGTGTTCTACGCGAATTACTTTATATTTATGAAATAAGGGTTCCGTATGATAGTTATATGGAGCATCCGCAATAAAACGCAATATCTTTTTTTGAAGTAATAGAATGCTATTTAGGTTTGTCTTTGTAGTTGTTCCCAACACCAAGTGACAGTAATTCAAATGAGAATTGAATAAGGCGTAGTATATATTTAGCTTAATGTTTAGCGGCAAAAAACTACGGCACCTAGCAAGTGCCCCCACTACTTGAGAAAGTTTTTTCGTTAAATATTCAATGTGGTAATTCCATGTCTTATGTTCAGAGAAGTACACGCCAAGCGTTTTGTGTTGATGTACTATTTCAATTGACGCGTTTCCAATCACTAGGGGATTTGTAATATTTACTAATTTATTAACGGGTCTAAATAGAATTGCTTTTGACTTTAATGTGTTAATTTTTAATCCATTGACATCTGACCAAAAGAATTTTTTTCTAAAACGAAATTTGCCATTCTTATAAGCTCATCAACATCATTATCGGAAAAAAAAAGACACGTATCATCTGCATAAATTAGAAATTGAGCTTGATCAGTAATGTTTACTAGATCGTTTATATAAGCATTAAATAATAAAGGTCCCAATATACTGCCCTGTGGGACGCCACAATGTTCGAGAACGGTGAGCGTTGACCGTCAATAGACACACTTTGCTGGCGATTCTCTAGGTATGATTTAAGCAATTCGAATGATATGCCGCGAACCCCATATTTATAAAGCTTAGAAAGTAGCGTTATGTGATTGAGGTAATCAAAAGCTTTACTATAGTCGATGAAAACAGCAAGTGTGAGCCGTCGTTTTTCAATATTTTCAAGTATAATTTCTTTCTGTAGTAACAATGCCGATTCAGTAGATTTACCTTTTTGAAAGTCAAATTGGAACTCAGTTTGTATAGAATGTTTTACGAAAAAATGTTCAATACGTTTAAATATAATTTTTCTAGCCCCTTGGAGAAAATAGGAAGAATAGAAATTGGTCTATAATTACTCAACATGTTTTTATCCCCTCCTTTAAAAATAACTGAGATTTTAGCTTGTTTCATATTTTCCGGAAACTCACCTGAAGTTGAAGACAAATTGAATATATATGTTAAGCATGGTGAGATTATATCTATAACAAATTTAATAGGTTTTACCTGCAAATCATCGATATCACAGATCTTACTATTTTTAGCCCAATAAAAGTATTAAATATTTCTGTTTCATCTGTCGGTTTTAGAAACAAACTGCCATCGATTTCGTGAACAAATGATAGAGCACTGTCACTGTGCGGTCTGGGTGTTGTATTTACAAAATAGTCGTTAAAAAGTTTTGCCAGAGAGACTCCAGGCACAGTTTGGCCATCTACAATTAGGTCACCTATTTGTTTTGAGATTGTCCCGCGGTTCAGAGCTTCATTAACTTTTTTCCACATAATATCAGGTCGCTGTTGGTCAACGTCATTAACATTTCTTTGTAGTACACAGATTTCGCTTTTCGCCATTCAGAGGTTAACTCGTTTCGAAATTTCTTAAAGATGACTAGTTTGTTTAAATCCCGTGACCTTAAAAACGCCTTATATAGACGGTCCTTTTTTTGCATCATTTTGATATGGACTGGGGTAACCCAAAGTTTTCTAATTTTCTTTGATGCAGTAACTGTTACTGTCGGAAAGTGCAAATCGTAAAGCATCTTGAATATTTGAATAAATTGATTGTATGCATTGTTTACATCTAGGTGGGAATAAAGAGAGTCTCAATCTTGGCTTATTACGGCATTACGAAATGCGAGAATATTAGATTTTGAAATGTTCTGAAATGTTATAGTATTTTTAGTTTTATTTACCTGTTTCTTGAAATCGTGGTTGTGAAAAGACAGAAATATTGGATTGTGGTCACTGATTTCACAACTTACTGTGCCAGCAACTTTAACGTCTGTGTTAGCATTAGTGATAAAAAGGTCAATGGAATTAGAAGTAGATAGGGTTACTCTAGTCGGAGATGTGATGACATTTCTAAATCCGGCGGAGTTTAGTGAATTCGTGAGTAGTAAAGTTTGAACCGAATTTTCAAGTGTATTGACGTTATAGTCACCCCCCAGAATTAAATTATACTTATTTACTGACACAAATTTTAAGAATTGCTCAAGAAAGGAAACAAAGTTTTCAAAGTTTGCTGCTGGCGGGTGATATAAAACAGAAAATATATTTTTTCTTGTCTTATGGTTAATATTTCGTAGTCGCTTGTGATTTTTGAATAACTATCCAGTAGCTCCGCATGAATGTTATGTTTGAGGTAAATTGACACACCACCACCACGCTTATTACTACGACGTAAAAAGTAATGTTCGTAACCATCTAAATTAAGCATATCAGCGTCTTGCTGATACCATGTTTCAGTAAACATAATATTATCAAATGATGTCTGAATTTCATTAAAAGTGAAAAACGTTGATCAAATTTATTTTTTATAGACCGTGCATTCAAGTGAAAGACCGTTGTAACAGATGGGTGTGTAAGGTGCTTACTAATTTCGCTAGGCAAAACATATTCCACGTACTCCATCAAAAAAAGAAAAAAAAGAAGAATATGCCACAGAGGCGCTGATTACGTTAACTAATCTTAACAAGGTCAGCTTCGCTAGCGATGGTGATGACAGGTGCATGTTCAGCTTTACGAGCGAGGATTTTGCCATTTTGTACCCAGACAAATTTCCAATTGCATTGCCGCTTCTTTGTTACCGCCATTCCAAGGATTCGTTTGAGAGTTGCGCAAAGATGTTCATTCACAAAGATGGGTGCTTGCGAAGGAACGCCCAGGTCCGAGTTTATAAGGCGCTTCTTTTTTGATTTTCCGAGCACCGCGTCACGTTTTTTTCGGTTCATGAACTGCACAATGATGTTGGTCTTTTCGGCGTCTCGAGTCGGTACGCGATGACATGCGGCGATATCAGCGCACGTGATCGGCTCGCCGATCGCATCCCCCAGTTTATCAAGCATATCGTAAAGGTTTTCCTGATTGCGCTTCTCGACTCCCTTTATCTCAATGTTTCCGTTCCTAGAATACAGTTCGCAATGTGTTAACCGTTCCTGACATTTCTTCAGTTCTTCCTCCATTGCATCACACTTTAGGCAAAGATTTGCGTAGTCCTTTTTCAGATTTGCGTTTTCCCTCATGGCGTTTTGAAAGTTCCCCCTGATTTCTTCAAACGTGGTATTCATAAAGGTCATGCTCTCTTGCACACCTTTCAACTCTGTTCGTATTACACGAATATCTGTCCGTATGTCTCTTTCCAAAGATTCACGTAAATTATTAAATTCTTGACGAAATTCCTCTTTGAAGCCATTCAATATTTTTACGAAATCCTTCGCCATTCAAATAAACAAAGCAGCAATCGAAGGACGGAGTGAAGAACGCACTTTAAAGAAACGTTCACAAGAAAATGAGGCAGTGAAAGTTTGGCAGCGGCGACGTAAGACCTTGCTGAAGTTTGCAAGTAAAAAGAAAAGTGCACAAACCTGCAAAACAGCTGGTTGTAATCGTCGCTCTTATCCGTCGCCGCTGTCAAGTGCCAGCATACGAGAAGGCAGTCTTCTTTTGTAGTGCAGCGCAGGTGACACTGAACGGTCTTAACCAATGGCTGTTGATCCTATTCGATGCTCACTCACGCTGCCGTCTGATGGTTCCGTAGGCTTGCGCCGGGAAAAACTGGCTCGCTTGGAGAACGGCGAAAAGGCAGTCGTCTTTTGTAGTGCAGCGCAGGCGACACTGGACGGTCTTGAGCAACGGCTGTTCCGGTGCGATGTTCCGTCACGCTGCCGCTCGGTGGTTCCGTGGACTTGTGCCGGGAGAAACTGGCTGGCTCGGGAAAACGGCCTGCAAAACAGCTGGTTGTAATCGTTGCTCTGATCTGTCGCCGCTGCCAAGTCCTAGTGCATGAAGCCCATGTACCATGTTGAATAAAAGAATTTGTTCGTTTTTGATTAATATCTGAAAAATGGCCATCACTACCACAGCAGGATTGAGTCAGAGTGTGTATTTATGAGGAAGCAATACAAATCGAACAATATACATTCCAGGAAGCTGATATTTTTTCTGAGCAGTCTATACCACTGTAGAATAAAAATAACAAAAAATAAAATTTTCATCAACAGTAGATCATAAATCGGGACTGAAGGGGATAGAGTTGGATGAAGAGGCTTGTTAAGGACCGTTTAAGTCGCATGTCCAGTAAGAGAAGAGAAAGACATCAACGGCAGCCGCAGTCTGGCTGGTGTCTAGAGCGTCTCTCTACTGAAGGCTCTATTTCGCCATAATTGCAAGCACAGCCGAAAGCACGAGCCAGGTGGTGTCATACCCTGCGCCAACGTCATACAAGCTGCAATTGTGTTGTGCTTTGTAACTTTTGCAGCGTAAACTTTTATTATCGCCTTTTCTTTTGCAAGAAGTAGAATGAACAATGGCATTGTGCAAGGATGTTACGTTCAAGCCATGTGAAGCAATAACATGGCCGACCTTGCGTCTTCTTTGCCTTTTGAGCTACGCGACGTTGTAGAACCTAAGACCAGAGTTGAATGCGCATGTTTTTCAGAGCGCAGCTCGTAGCCGCCCGCTTCCGAGTATAGCGGCGTCACCGTTGGTGTAACCGCCGTGCTAAATGTCCCGGGAAATTGAGTTGGTGTTGCGGAGGAACAGCAAAGATGCACTGCCTTATTTCGGAAGGAGTGCAAAGTAGGGCGCGAACAAAGCAGGCGCTGCGGCACTCGCGGATAAAGTGGTCGTAAGTAAAATAGAGTCGGTCGTGGTGAAGAGGCGCGTCAAGGCCCATTTAAGTCGCATGTCCGTAAGAGAAGAGGAATACAGTAACGGCGGCTGCAGTCTGGCGCGTGTCTAAAGCATCTATGTACTGAAGGCACTATTTCGCCATAATTGCAAGTGCAGCCGAAAGCACAAGCCAGGTGGTTTCATAGCCTGCACCGACGTCACACAAGCTGCCATTGTGTTGTCCTTTGTATCTTTTGCAGCGTAAACCTTTATTATCGCCTTTTCTTTTTCAAGAAGAAGTAGAATGAACAATGGCATTGTGCAAGGACGTTACGTTCAAGCCATCTGAAGCAATAACACGCCCGAACTTGCGTCTTCTTGCCTTTTGAGCTACGCGACGTTGTACAATCTAAGACCCGAGATGAATGCGCATACTTTTTAGAGCGCAGCTCTTAGTCGCCCGTTTCCGCGTGTAGCGGCGTCACCGTCGGCGTAACCGCCCCGCTAAATTTAGAGGGAAAATGAATTGGTGCTGCGGAGGAGCAGCTGAGATACACCGCCATCTTTTGTGTGGTTTGCAAAGCAGGGCGCGACCTATGCGGGCGCTGCGGCACTCACGGGTGAAGTGGTCGTAAGTAAAACAGAGTTTAATGAAGAGGCTCGTTAGGGCCCTTTCCGTCGCACGTCCGTAAGAGAAGAGAAAGACAGCAACGGCCGGCGGCCGCAGTCTGGCGCGTGTCTAAAGCGTCCATATATTGAACGTTCTATCTCGCCATAATTGCAACCGCAGCCGAAAGCACAAGCCAGGTGCTTTCAAAGCCTTAACCGACGTCACACAAGCTGCCATTGTGTTGTCCTTTGTGCTGAATATATCCCCGAGATTATATATAATCATAATCAACAAATTCGGAAGGGTGGTGGATCTCGCGGTGTTCGCTCGAGCAGCCATCTGTAAAAAGACACCATTTTCCTTTCATAAAGTGTTCTTTGGATTCTGTATCTTACCCTGCGTTACTTAGGCAAAGATGTAACAGTTGGCGACGAGACGGTGAAGCAACCCTGCCACCTTTCGCAGTTCCAGCCATGACGGCGCGTCCATCGCAGTTTGACGAGAAAACTGGCTCATGGAACACCTAAAAGGTATGGCTGGAGGCCTACATCGAAGGCCACATCATCGAGAAACTGAAACGGCGGGCATTTTTGGTGGCTCCTCTCATCGGCAACGTGGTGAAAGTGCTTCTAGTCCGTTGTCACCCGTGAATGTTAACGAGCTAAGCTACGAATACGTCGTAAAGCACATTGAAGAGTACTTGGCCCCGAAAGTAAACGAGATCACAGCAAGTTACCAATTGTTCATGCGAAAACATGAGTACTGAGAATCTGTACAAGCAGTCGTAACGAATTCGAGTAGTCTGGCCGAAGACTGAAATTTTGGCGGAATGCAGCACCGCATGTCTCGAGATCTTCTGATATGTGGGCTTCGTGATGACGATGTACGCAGACATCTGCTCACCAGGCGGACACTCACCCTTAATAGGTTGAAGATTTTGCCATTACATCTGAGAAGGGTGCAGGAAGCTCACGACGTACACTCTTAAAAAAAAAGGGTACTGTAGTACCCTCCTTAAGGGGATAGCCGACTTGCACACAGGGCAATCCCTTTTGGAGGTATCGTTACCCCCTGCAACGAGGGTGCAAACTTACCCCCTAGGTTAGGGTGCAACATTATATCCTTTTGGAGGTAACCTTAGTTCCTTTTGGTGTTAAAAGTGCATCCTTTCAGGGTCAGCCTTTACCTCCTTTAGGAGGGAATTTCAATCCTTTTGAGAGGTAAGACGACAGAATTGAGGGCGCTGCTTTTACCTCCTTTTGGAGGGAACTATGATCCACTTTGGGGTTAAATACACACGATGAGGAAAACAGCTCAGAAATCGCGGACTACGAAGAACAAACACGATAGAAAAGTGCTGTGCTGTCGTGTTTGTTCTTCGTAGTCCACGCTTTCCGAGCTGTTTTCCCCATCATGTATAACAGCAACCAACTGGCCCAGTTCACCACCTTATTACAGGTTAAATGCACACTTGATGGAATCACTTTTACCCCCTAAAGAAAGGTACTATGGCCCTTTGTGGGTGTGATAGTACGTGCTTCAAAGGTGGGCCTTATAATAGATGAAGACGGCCTAGTTCTGATAGTACATGACAATGTTTTATTGTGGCTGTCACAAACAAAATGGCATAAAAATCAATGGCATGACTAGACATCTTATAAAAGTTCTAAGATGAAACCACTAAGCGCAATAAAGACATCTGGAACAACACTTTCGGGGCTCTAGTCGTCGCTAAAGATGATCTAGAGGCAGAATGCAACCAGGACTGCCTCAGCAGGCGACGCGGCTTCGAGGTCTCCCTCCACTGCCACATAGCTGGGCGCCTCAGGATTAATTAGGCTTGAGTTGACAGCCTCCGGGTAGATTGCACTGCCTGCCTGGAACCAAAAAAATGTGGAAATCATGTGATATGAATTTGAAACATATCATCCCAAGTTTGAAGAAACTGTGAAGAAATATTAGATTTTTCTAAGACGCATTTGGAGCATTTGATGGGCCACTGATTCCAGCATTATAAAGCATCGACCATACTTACCAGACGTGACCAGTTTAACTGTTGACTTTTTACCACTGACTAAAATTATCACATGGCGGGTGGTAATCGTAGATTAGTAAGCACTTTGTATTCACCGGTCATGTTTAAATTTGTCACCCCGATTTACTTAGGTGACTAACAGATCTTAGTCAAAAGGGTACAACTAGTGTAGCAGGTTAGTATATACAAGTGCTGATTGTTGGGCGAGTTGGCATTGTACGTGAAAAAACATGATTGCGCTTTAAGACAAGGACAGAGGAAGAACATACACCACAGAGCGCTACACCACATTAGCTACTCAGCACCACAGCAGATCCCTATGACCGCCAACCCTAACTGCCGAACTTAGGCAAATATGCAAATATTTTTGCCGAAGTGCTCTGCCAGATGAAAATTGAATTTATGTTTTACTTAGACATGAGAAGAACAGCACACAAGGACGAGAACACATAAAAAGAACACACCGAAAAAGACACACTCAAGCGCCTTGTGTGTCTTACTCTAATTTATTTACTCGAAGTATACCCTCAACTTTCTCTGGAAAATGAACGAACACCACACACACAAAGAAAAGATAAAAATCAAGAACCTCATTTCAAGTGCCCAAATGCGAACAAGAACATCAAAATAATATATCTGACTACGCTTACCTGCAGTTGCATCCAAGGTAGCAGGCATCCAGTACCCTCGACGAAATCACCCTACAACGTTGACGCAGTAGGAATGAAATATATTCAATCAACTTCAAATAATGCAAACTTAGCCATCTGACTCGCCTATTGCATGATCAGCTTTTAAAAATGCCTGATGACTCGCAAAAAAAAAAATGCCAAGACAATATACTTGCTAGTCTCTCTGCCGGCAATAAATTAACGACCTTATTCAGTAATATATTACTATTAATGTTTGCGAAGCGCACGATTAATTTCTGACTGCCGAGTGTTGAACTTCGGCAAATACTTAAAGTTTTTTGCCAAAGTAATTTGCCAGATTAAAATTTAAAATTGAATTTATGTTTTATTTAGACATGAGAAGAACAGCACACAAGCACGAAAACACAAAAAATAACACCGAAAAAGACACACTCAAGCGCCTTGTGTGTCTTACTCTAATTTATTTACTCGAAGTATACACTCAATTTTTTCTCGGAAATGAACAAACAGCACACACACAAAATAAACATAAAGATCAAGAGCCCCATTTCAAGTGCACAAATGGGAACAAGAAATTCAAAATAAAATATCGCACTACGCTTACCTGCTGTAAACAGTGTTAAGAACTGTCACGAGATGCGTCCAAGGTAGCAAGCATCCAGTACCCTCGAGGAAATCACCCTGCAACGTTGCCGCAGGATGAAAGAAATATATTCAATCAACTTCAAATAATGCAAACTTGAGCCATATCTAACTCGCCTACTGAATTATTACTTTTAAAAAAACCTGATCACACGCAAAAAAAAAAAGCCAAGACAACACTATAATTGCTAGTCTCTCTGCCGGCAACAACTTAATGACTTTATTCCGTAATATACTACTTTTAATGTTTGCGAAGCGCATGAATAATTTCTAACTGCCGAATATCGAACTTCGGCAAATATGTAAATATTCTTGCCAAAGTAATTCGCCAGATTAAAATTGAATGTATGTCTTATTTAGACATGATAAGAACAGCACACAAGGACGAAAACACAAAAAAAAGAGCACCGAAAAAGACACAGTCAAGCGCCTTGTGTGTCTTGCTCTAATTCATTTACTCGAAGTATACCCTCAATTTTCTCTCGGAAATCTAATTCATTTACTCGAAGTATACCCTCAATTTTCTCTCGGAAATTTAATTCATTTACTCGAAGTATACCCTCAATTTTCTCTCGGAAATGAACGAACAGCACACACACAAAATCAACATAAAAATCAAGAGCCCCATTTCCAGTGCAAAAAATGGGAACAAGAAAATCAAAATAAAATATCGGAATCCGCTTACCTGCAGTAAGCAGTGTTAAGAACTGTCACGAGATGAGTCCAAGGTAGCAGGCATCCAGTACCGTCGACGAAATCACCCTGCAACGTTGCCGCAGGACGAAAGAAATATATTCAATCAACTTCAAATAATGCAAACTTGAGTTGTATCTATAACTCGCCTACTGAATGATCAGAGTTTTAGAAATGCCTGATCACACGCAAAGAAAATGCCAAGACAATATAATTGCTAGCCTCGCTGCCTGTAACAACTTCATGACCTTATTCCGTAATATACTACTATTAATGTTGTGCGAAGCGCACGAATAATTAACTCAGACATTTATATTCGGTATTTCAAGGTAACGTGACATTTGACCAAACTATTTATTAAACCTCGTTAAATTAAAAAAACAAAAAAAAAAACAACGTTGATATTAAAAATCAGCGTTTAACCCTGTCTTTTCGAAATATCAACGACGTTGAGAATAAATCGCGCCGGTTGGCCGGTGCCGCCAATGAATGCCTGCGGAAAAAAAAGAAGCACCTTATGAAAATTTTAAATATTTGATCAGATCCTCAATGCAACGTCCGACGCGACACGCCAACGGCCCCAAAACAGAAAACCTCATACCCCCTCACGCCTTAAACGTAGGCGATCCCCCATTCAAAAGGCGCCTTCGCCCGGCCGCCCCGCTCGCCGAACCGCCGCTTTCCCACTTCCTCCACCCGCACACACATACACCGGGAAAAGCTCCTGGCTACGCCACTGGTTAGCGTATGTCAACCATCTAAATATGCGCTAGTGCAAGCGACAGTCAATCCTGTTCTTGCTCTTTATGAACTTCGATGGTCTAAACCATGTCTGCGTTCGCGCCACATACTAATTTTATCGAACGCTCGACGCCTTCAAACGTGCCAACATGTCCGCCAACCCTTTGTCTAAAGAAGACGGGGGTCGCCTTCCCGGGCGGTCATAACCGACGCCAACTGCCGACCGCGCAGAACATTTCCTTACCTGCATACGGTGCACACAACTTGGATCTTCGACTGAAGTCAATCCAGCGCTCTCGGTGACCTCGTAAGAAGAGACTGAGCCGAACAGAACAATAAAGAACGTTCCTGCGCTGAGACGCCTCCGTCGAACATTCGAGAAGGAAGACCGTTATGCCGACACGACCAGCCGCGTCGGCGGGGAAAGCTTCGACGCTCCCGGGCGGCCGAGCAGGCGCTCGGCCGCCCGGGAGCGCGAAGAATCACGTGCCATACGAGGAGACCAATTAGCGAACTCGTTTGCGCCTCCCACAGCCAATCGCAGCGCCTAGGCTTTGGCAGTGCAAAACAGGTGCACCCTCTGGGAGGTAATACATGCCTCCTCTGTGCTCCTTCGCGGCGAACTTCACCTGGTAGCACCGCATTCTTAGTGTCTGCTGCGTCTGAGGAGGTAATCAAGCGGGGCGCTTTACCCCTGGCCGGGAGGAGGGTGGTAAAGGCGGTCTGTTACCTCCTTTTGGTCCCCTTTTTTCTAAGAGTGTATGAAGAAGGAGGAAGCAACCGTGGAGGAGGGCGCTCATCTTGTTCAGTCGGGACGCTATTCGCAAAGCAGACCGAAACCTGGAAAGAAAACGGGGGATGGCCAAGGACCCTGCGGACGGTGCGGTAATGAGTTCTACCTGTCACAAGACCGCACACACCGGCGGTCTACTTGCTTGAAGTGTGGAAACCGCGGACACCTCGCCAGGGCCTACCGGACTGCCAAGAAGGAGCCTCGCTACACGCACACGACTAACGCACTGCACGAGGATTACGCTTCCGATTCGGATGAGCAGGATACACAGGTTACGCTGGTGGCTCACAAGTCATCTAGCACCAGTACAGCGAAGCCCATTCATAGAAATATTACCTGGAACAACGTACCGCTCGTGATGCTAATTGACATCACGAGCGTTATACCGCGAGACGTGTACGGGGAGCACAGTGCCGACTTGCCCACTCTGAAGAAAACAGAGCTGAGACGTTCGTGTTATCTGGGACCCATTTCTATCGCGGGAACAAAAATATGACAGTGAAGTTCGGGGGAGATGAAGTGGCAGGATCGCTAACGGTGGTGAATTGCACGGGGCCTATTCTTTGTGGCAGAGACACGATCAAATCATTTAACCAGTTGGGCGTGCCTGTGCTTTCCTCGGGATAAACACTGGCAAACTTGCATGTAGCTAAGCCCGCTGATCCCAAACCGGACACATTGAAGATCCTGCTGGACAACTTTGCTGACGTGTTTCAGCCAACTCTAATTCTTTGCAAGGGTCGTCCAGTTCACCTGAACATAAAAGATATAGCCACTCCTCGTTTTTTCAAGGCACGTTCAGTGCTATATGTCCTTCGTGAGAAGGTGTCCAACGAAGTCGACCGACTGGTCAAGGAAGGTGTACTGTCACCGGTGACGGCTTCCGACCGGACTACACCCGTCGTGCCGGTGGTGAAAAAGAACGGGGATATCAGGCTCTGCGGGGATTTCAAACTAACAGTCAGCGCGGACACGAAAACGGCACTGTACCCCCTGCCCAAGGTGGTACATATTTTTGTTGCGCTGAACGGCGGGGAAGTCTTCAGCACCCTCGACCTTAGGAATGCCTGCAACCAGCAGGTCTTGGAGGAGGAATCTCGCAAGATGAGGTGTGCTCGACGCCCACAAAGGAATGTTTTGCTTTAACAAGCTTCCATTTGGGATTATCTTCGCGCCTGCTTTATTTCAGCGTCGCACTGAATCTCTGTTGAATGAATTGCCGGGAGTACTACTGTATCTAGACGATATCAATGTCGCAGAAAAGAAAAATGATTTCACTACCCTCTGCAGAGTGCTTTAGCGATTGCGCGACAGTAGACTGAAAGTCAACCGAGATAAGTGCAAGTTTCGACAAGAGGAGGTGACATTTTTAGGCCATCGCATTGACGCCAGAGGTCTGCACCCCAAAGGAGACAACTTGTCAGCAGTTTCCAGGGCGCCGAGGCCAACTTCTGCGACCAAGCTAAGGTCTTTTTTTGGACTGCTTAATTACTACAGTGAATTTCTGCCTAACATGCCTACAAAGTTGGCGTCTCTGTACTAGCTGCTAGCTAAAGGTGCGAAATGGCCGTGGGGAAAAGAACAGGAAGAACCGTTCACCGTGAGAAAGAAGGCGTTCGAGACCGCGGGGCTCCTAGTGCATTTCTACCCAAACAGGCCCTTGAAGTTGGAGTGCGATGCCTCTCCCGAAGGGGTAGGGGCAGTGTTGTCACATTGCACGAAGGACATAGATTATCCAATTAGTTTCCGGTCCAGGACGCTAACGACGGCCGAACAGTACTTTTCGCAGCTTGAAGAAGAGGAGCTTGCTCTAGTCTAAGGAGTGTCACGGTTCAGATAATATTTGTATGGACATCAGTTCACACTTGTCAGGACCACAAACCTTTGACTGGTTTGTTTCACCCAAACAAGCCAACACCACAAATGGCTGCGGCAAGAATCCAGCGCTGGCCCTTGCTCCTCGGATCCTTCCAGTACGATCTGCTGTATCGCCAGGGGAAGGACAGTGCCAATTCAGATGCCCTCAGTCGGCTGCCAGTTGCTAACGAGACGCCGTGTCGCAACGATGGCGAGCCCGCGGAATACATGTTGTACACCCAGATTCTGGATGTTGGTGTCTTAACGGCCAGGCAGCTACAGACATGACAGAGCAAGGCCATTCGCTTCGTCAAGTGAAAAATTGGATTGGGGATCTGTCGCTGTCTTGAGGGCCGAAAAATAAATAAGTTGGCATGCCTATTCATTGATAGAAGTAAAAGTTATTATAAAAAATACAATGGCGGATGAATACACGTGCTTTATTTTTAAGTTAGAAATTTAAAGCATTTTAACATTACACAAAAAATTTAGACCCAGAAAACTCATCAGGCACAAAACAGAGCCCATAGGAAACTTGGCACATTCACAGATTGCACAATACTAATGAGAATTATAGAACTTATGCTGACAATATGTAAATGATACAACACAGGACACTAAGCCCAATACACTTGGGAAAGGAACTTTACCTACGTAGTTACACTGATATAAAACAGGGGGCTAAGAGTGGTAATGCTGGTGAAGGCATGTTTAATTAAAATCATAACCAAGGTATACTCCTTGAAATGGACATTTTTCTCCCGTTTTTTCGGTGTATTTTTGTTTCCGCCTTTGCAACGCGTTGCAGAATCGTATCTTCCCGCGTCTTGATTTTTGCGCCGGTAGCAGGGGGCCTCCTGGAAGGGGACCGTCGGTCGGGGTTCAGTGGTAGGACCGCGACCAGCCATACCTGCATACATTATAAAGCAGATAGTTCTCTGTTTTGTAGAAGGGTATGCACTTGGGCTAGTTGGTGATCCATGTGTTTGTGGGTAAAAGCGCTAAAAACAATGGACAAGTAAAAGAAACGAACAACACAGAGCGCTACTTGCAACTGAAGTTTATTCTCTGTTTTATAGTGTATGCAATTATTTATAATCCCTGAAATCTACTGTGAACCAGCGCGCGTGACGAAGTGCCGCGGAGTATCGCTGCCCTGTTGGCTCCGAGAGGTGTCTGTGCAGCTCAAAGTGATGATACTTAAAGATCTACTGTTTAATTAAAGCACAAAACACATGATAGTCCATGATTGTAGTAGGATGATAGAGAGGTTCAATTAAGTACCCTTAACGTGCTTCTCTCCATGAATATATTAAGGCATTGGCTAAGTTATTCAAGTAGCAAGGCGCATATGCAGGGAACGTAGTCGTGTGCGCTGAGCGTGGCCTGTTTGATAATAAAGATTCAAAGTGAATTACACCGAAACGTTGTAGCCCAGCACACGTGCAAAGTGCTCTTTGTATTAAATTTCGCTTCAGAAAATTTACTGCTGCTAACTCCAACATGGGCGACGCTTGAATTTATACTCGTTCTGTGTATATTTCTGCTCGAGTAATATTGTGCAACATTTATTAGAGAGCACAGCCATTCCACTTAAACAAGAAAAGGGCAGTTGTAAATATCATTTATTTTTCTTTTCTAGCCTTCGGTTACTGCTGTTATGATTCTATAAAGTTTACAAAATGCATCGTCTTTGTCTCAATCTTATAAGACGGTTTGCACACGCGACATATTACAGCCGCCATTGCTGACCTTCTCTTGTCTTAACCAGACGCCGAGCCGCTGAAGCGGGCTTTGAGGAGCCTCCCAAAGGCCAATGCTAGAGGGAAGGATAAAGTGGAATCTCAAGTGGAAATATCTTGTTCTGCTGTGGTAATCATTAAGTGAAGTAAGCGGAATGGGAGGATACAAAAACGGAAGGTCGGTTATAGCGAAACCCATGCATAGCTGCTCGAATCTGTCTATACACGATTGCGATCAAGGCGATTGGCCACCGCCATGTCTCGTATCGTGCGGGAAAGGCATGGAATTGCAAGCTTGCCAAGGCTATGTTGACACGCACGCTGCACGGGCGAGCACGCAAGGGGGAACCAGTGGGGGCGCCATGCTTGCAATTTCTTTATTTCGTTATTTTACCCTCGGGGCGTGAGCATTACAGGGGGGAAGTGATTGCATAAAATATTGAAAACACAGACACACATACAGAAAAATACAGTCTGTGTATATTAGAAAAGCATACATTCCGAGGCTTTTGTAAAAGCCCCGGAAGGTATATGTGGGATGTAGATTTTCTGAAAGAATTGTGAAAGGTGTTGTTGCGATCACATGGCACGCCAGCTTTGTGTTGATGGTTCAGTCTATGTGAAACATAAAGGGCAGGTATGATCAGCTCATTATGCCGGGTATTGGAAGTGAAATAAACTTTATGAAACAAACTTAGACGGTCTATTCTTCTATGGGTTGATAATTGACGAAGATAACGATTAAATTTCATAGTTCTTACGCTGGATATTTGATTGTAATTAGAAAATGTAAATTGAACGGATTGATCTTGGACAACTTCATTCAAATCAGTTAGCATACACTGAGCAGGGTCCAAAACAAAAGGCGCATATTCAAGCTTTGATTCTAGGGGATTTTATGTAGAATTAGTTTCGAAGACTGGGGTGCTGAACTAAAATATATTTTAAGAGAGCCCAGCATGAGGTTAGCTTTGTTAATTATGTAGTCGATGTGAGTTTTCCATGAAAAGTAGGATGTAATATGAGCACCTAGATACCTATAGGCAGCAAATAATTTAAGGGGTTGGTTATGTAGCGTATAACGGGGATGAGATGAAGCAGAACGCGACACTCTCATAACTTTAGATTTACTACAGTTGAGTATCTATTACAATTGAGTTAAGTGGCACTCGTAAAAGAAAACAAAAGAAAGGTTTTTCACCGATGTTAACTTCTCATATGATTACGCAAGTGATCAGATAATGTCAGTTTTAATATGAGCGCATCTGTGCACGTTCAAAGCGTCTACAAATGTCTGTGTCAGAACCAGTGAGAATGTGGACGGACCAAAGAGACAAAATATCGATCGAGCCAAATGTTCAAATAGATCAAAATTTGCAATGAGACAAAATATCTATCGAGTAAAAAATGTCATCAAGGTCAGAATGTCCACCGACACAAAATGTTCATCGAGTCAAAATTTTCGCACAGGTCAAAATGTTATACGAGACAAAATGTACATCGGGGCAGAATGCCTAAAACAGAAGATTTTGTTTCGATGGACGTTTAACGTGTAATCCCCCGGCCCTCCTCCTGCTTAGTGTTTCTGGCGAGGTAAGGCCAGAAACGTACAAGTTAATAAAAAGAAGTAATTAAGTTACGTTTCTGAGTATTCTCCTCAAAAGTAATTTGAGTAGAGTAAAAATTACCTTCAATAATTGTAACACTGTAACGTTGCCGTCTGGTGACTCTTCAAAATTAGTCAACTCTTTGCGCGTGCGCGTGTGTTGAGGAATGCGGATACGCCCCTCCGAAATTGTCAGGCAACGCTTCGCAATTAGTCGTCTATGTGCGCGTGTGCGTATGTGAGAGAGAGAGAGAGAGCTGGAAAGAGGAAATAAATGCGAAGCAAGGTGGCTCTTCGGAAGTGTTGAGGAGTGCGGATTTGCCCCTCCGAAACTCTGTGGACGAAACTGCTGAGCGTCTAACCTCCGATGGGTGAAATTAACAAGACGGAAGAAGGCAACAAAAAGGAAGAAATCCAATGGGGGAGTTCTTTCGGGGAGGAAGAAAAGAAGGGTGCTGGACGAGGCTAGGTCGGTGGGGAAGCGGAACCAAGGGAGACGGAGAGTCTGCGGGGCTACAACGTGGAAAGACCGACATCGAGGGTTTCTACGTTCATGAACTTCGCGCACCTTCGGCACAACCACCGATACGTCCAAGTATCGGCCGAGATCCCACCGCTGCCACCAATTGTGACGACCTTAAAGATGTGGTCTTTGTCGCTGGAGTAAGGCACCCAAGGCTCAAGGAAACTTTTGGGTGTTATCAGACCCTCTAATCTAGCACCCCCCCTCCCCCTTGCCTACGACATATGCTTTCCCCTCTTAGCAAATATCACCTCATCTTCCAACATCTGGTCTCTTTTTGCGCAGGAATGTTTCTGGATAAGCAGACGTACCATTAAAATTCGAACGTCATTTATAATTTGAGAAGTTACTCGGGAAAATTAATTAATTTTAATTATAAATTATCGAAATAAAATTGTAATTTACAGTTACTACACCACTCAAAAAGTAGTTAAACTGCGGTAACCTCAGTAGAGTAGTTGAATTATACGTACAGGTATGGTTAAGGCTCGTTCACACAATTGCGTTTGAGTTTGTTAGGACAACTCGCGTCGAGCTGTTGCGATGGCGACCCTTACGACGAGCCAATGGGGAAGCGCTACGATACACGGCACGACGCAGCGCAACGCGGTCGACGCAGATGTGTGATCCAGCCTTTACGCATTCGTTACGATCGCTTTGCTACAGCCGTTCAAAGCGCCGGGGCCGAATGTTCGTTGCGTCGTCCATGACGAAATTCGAAGGGGCGCGGTTGCGCCTTTTTTCCGATTCTGACGGAAGCGTTGCGATTGCCTCAGTTTAGCACGCAGTTGTTGAGGCTTGTCGGGCAATGCACTCGTTTGTTAATCCCGCTTCTGGCGCTGTGCCTTAGTGCAACACTTGGTTCCCGTATTACTAAATGTTCCCGTATTACTAAACCGAACATCTGGAGTTTTCGTAAGGGCATCCCGAGCGATGTTTTACGCGCATTGCGGATTGCCTCGACTCTCATATATTAAAAAAAAAGTCTATTCTTTTGCCTTCTTGACAACCAAACAACCCTATCAGCACATTATGACCGGCTCAAGCTTGAGCCAGACTGGGCAGCCGGGGAAGTTTCATTGGGCCTAGATTGTTTTGCCCTATGGCGCTAGGCAGCCCCAGTATGGCTAGCCGGCCCGGCAGTTCAGTGAGGGTTCCTTGTCTAGCCAAGCTTGGCTATAGGGTGTAAAACCAGCCTGGGCCAGGCTGGCAGTTCAGTGGTCAGCCAAGCTTGGCAAAACGGTCTAAATGCATCCTGGGCCACGCTGGCAGTTCAGTGGTCAGTCAAGCTTGGCAAAACTGTGTAAATGCAGTGTGGGCCAGGGTGGGAGTTATCTGGTCATTCAATCTTGGCTATACAGGGAATTTACAGACTACTCCCAAGGAAGCCTATGTTGTCATTCAAGGGATGTTTTTGTGGCATATAGCCCAGCAACATCTCCAATTTTCGGTGCTGTGTGAAGAAAAAACTGGTTGGTACTTTGTTCGGGATTTAGTGCCTCACAAATAATTAAGCTGCTCAGTAAGTTTTGTGCGAGCTGTTGTATTTATTGTGTGGTCGGCATGCAAATAAAGCTGCTCAATTGAATCAAGTTCGATACAGTCGTTTTTTATTTCATGTTCAGTACATGGTGCTGGCTTATGCCCGAGTCCCACTACAGCGACGAACAGAAACAAACGACAGCGACAAACCTCAAACCTAAAGCGCCGTTCACACGTATGCAACCGACTAAGACCGGGGGAGACCAGACCGGTTTTTTAAACTCTTGCAGCGTCTTAGGACCGGATGCGCTGCAGCTGAGCTGGTCCTAAAACGTCGCCACAGACTTAAAAACCGGTCTCTGGTCTCTCTCGGTCTTACTCGGTTGCATATGTGTGAATGGCGCTTTAGTCTTTCGCGATTTGACAGGCTTTGTAGAATAAAAAAGGCTATGCTTAAATACAAGCATCATGCACGCGAGGGTATCTTTGGCAGGCTTACAATCACTCGTGCTTATTTCCTGAGCACCAAAGGAATAAACGCCTGCCAGAGGTACCATCACGGGCAGGCTGCATGGGTCAGAGGCTTATCCGTGTCGTTTGTTTCTGTTTGTCGCTCTAGTGGGACTTGGACATAATGCCGGAGTCCCACTAGAGCGACAAAGGCTGGATGCTGGATAAGGCAGGTAGCTGGTCGAGTATCTGCTGCCTGGAAACTGGGCTTCACAGCTAGCAGGTGGCTCTGCCAATCCGAGTACTAATGACAGCAATTGTTGATGGTTCACCCCATGGCCACTTCATGGCTGTGACGTAGAGCTGGATAGCAGCACCTGGAGAAGGAACAAAATAAACAGTGATGCATGTTTAGTAAGTATGTTTTACATGAACTATAAATCATGCTCCTAATTAAATTATAACACATCAGAAAGGCTACCCAAATGGTCTTGGTGGTATTTACAGTCTCCTTCAATATAAAAGACCTACTGAAAGGGCGTGGCTGAGATGGCAGTGGTCGGAAGAGCTATGTGCACTCCGTGAGATTCAGTTCAGCCTCGAGGAAAGGACTCTCACTCGGGGCTCAACTGGTTCTGAACTTGCGAACAGTGTTTGGTTTAGGTTTAGCCAAAGAGTGCGCTTCATCGGCATCACGCCCGGAGACATGGTCACGAAGGCTCGAAGCAAGCATGCTCATCACTGTTTTTGTTATCAGTTGTTTCTGGTGTAAAATTTTAGAACAGGCACTGTCAAATAAACAAATGTTAAAGTTACACCCGAGTCTCATGTTTAAAAAAATAAAGTGTGGTGAAGAGCGCATTCATTAATCAGAAGGATGGCACGGACCTTCGCTTTAACGGTCAAAATCATTGCCTTGACTCTGGCCAGTCTCTCTCAAACAGTAATTTCCGAATCACTAGCCGTGACATTATTCTGATGAACTGCTCTCCACCACGAAACAGAAAACTAATAAGCGTGTGTTGCACGTTAGCTGAGCCCGGAGTGAGTCCTCCCCTTGGGTATATTGGAATCTCCCAGAGCGCACAAAGCGCCCCTACCAGCCACTGCCTCGGCCTGGTGCTCCCATTAGGGTTTTCATGTTGCAGGAGACTACATAACGCAGGAACTACAGAACTCGACAGTGACAAGCATGGTTTCCATCTATTTGGAGTATACTACTGTCAGTACATGCAAAATAAAAGCCAGTTAGAGCACCTCAACGAGAACACCAGATATAACATGCAGTACTGTGGAAGGTTGCTCAGATCATCTGAAAGCAAATTTTGAATTGCCGCAAGGTAATATTGTTTTGTTTCTCTTTATAGCAAAACCGAGCCATAAGCACACTTCACTAAAAGACAATGTTTCCTACGCTTTTTTAAATGCATAAAAGTGCTTTTTGATATTTATGTTGGATACCTATAAAATTACAATATAAAGTGGTGCCAACTTCCACTGACAGCCCTGAAGCTATAAAACCACAAAAAACAAATTTCCCAGTAATTAAAACGCAACAACAAAAAATCTGATAAGAAAAACATTCAGTCTGACTTAAAGGGGCCCTGCAATCATGTTTAAGCGTCTACTTTTTTGCGGTTTCCACGTCCCTCGAAGTTCGGGCAAGCCAGCGGGCACGGAGAGAGTAACTAAATATCAGTGCGTCATCTTTTAACCGGACGACGCGGAAACCTCCTCCACCGACGAGGGCGACCCGCGGTACCGAAAGCGCGCAAAATGTGACGTCTTTGGTCCTGGGCTTACTACTGGTCAGAGCCCCTAAAAGCTTCTTTTTAGTCGAACTACAAAATATAAGTTGCGCGAACCGTTTCAATTATTTATAAAAGTAGTTTTTGTTCAGTATTTTAGATCAGAAAAGAAACGAATGCAGTTTATAAAGTACGGAAACGAGAAATGACCCGTTGACATACCCGCCACCGAGCGGTAGAAAAGGCGGCGCACACTAGAAATGAGTAGTGGGATCACGCGCCGACACGGAAAGGTCCCGGATGTACGCGGCGGCGCTGCGGTCGTATGGACAGGATGATCCGACCAGCTCCGAGCGTTCCGAAAGCCTTCGGCGAGAAGCTTTGTCTTGGGGTTTGGCTGTTTCGCGGTATGGCAGCGCGAAGTGGCTCCCATTCTGAACTGATCTTTACCCCGTGTTTGCTGTCGTTTGTGGCCAATGAAGTGTCATGCCGAATTAGTGTTTAATCGCGCGGCAACTGCAATGAGAGCCGCCCTGGCTGCCCGCTGCATACAGCCTATCCAAAACATGCTTTAGTGGCGCCCTCTCGCGTCGTCGACACGGAGTGCGGCAGCCGTGAGCGCTCGCGATGAGCCCACTACCCCTCCTCTAGTTCACGGCCACTCAAGCAACCAAGGACGTCATGAGGGAGGTTATTTTTTGCTTGTTTTTGTAATTTTAATTTGCCTATAACTTTTAAAATAAAGCAAATTTCGAAAAAAGAAAAGTTTTACTAAGTGGCTACGTTCAGTGCGCTCAGGTTTGGTGCAAATTAAAAACCAGTAAAAAAGTCCTTGCAGGGCCCCTTTAACGTGCATCACGCAGTAGTGATACACGACCGCACGCCGGTGCGATGCTCATCCAGATCGAAACGGGCAGGGGTGGGGATTGAACCCAGGATCGCCAAGTTCTGCAGCGCGAGCTTTCGCTCCACGTGCTCCGAGCTGGTGTGCGCTAAACTTCGTTTCACTTTATCTGCGAGCGAAGCCAAAGCTAGAAGCGCGAGACCAGCGCTTTTTGCGTTTCTACCCGGCTCGCGCGCTCGATCAAAGCCTGAAAGCACGGAGCTTTCGTGCTCGCGCTTCCAGCTTTACCTTCGCTCGCACATAAGGTGAAACGAAGTATAGCCCACTCGGCCACCGATCATTATTTGAAGGACAAACGCAAACACATCGAGGGGATTTAGTCCCTACAGGTTCTGCAAAGTGAGCTCCGTGCTTTGAACGGAGCTCGCGCTCGAGCATTTCTCCACGTGCTCTGATCTGCAGTGCCACAACACACTCGGCCAACGATCCCCCAGCGCACTTGGTTTCGCCTGTGAGCTAAACCAAATGAGCTACGCTTAGAGTATCGGCACTTTTCCCCCTGATATTGTCGTGGGCGCCGCCATCTTGGTGGTTAGTAACAAATCAAAGGCAACTGCCGATCGTCATGATTCAAAAGTGCGACTTCCTCAGCATTAGTTTCGGTGTTAGGAAGCTCACGTAATATTACTATGCTTTGTCGCGAACTGTTTAAAAATTTATGGAGACGGAAAAGAGTTTCCTGTGATTTCAGATAAAGCTTCAGATAACTGACAACCATCATTTTAAGCACCAAGATGGGTATAAAGCGTAGCTTATTCAGTGGATCTAGTTTAGCCTGACCGCATAGGCTTAGAAAGAGGACGAACAGCTTGACCTCGCGCTCTTGGCGCTGCTTCAGTCAAAGTAACATAGGCTTCAGTGGCTTTATCAGCCCGTAGCGTTGGCTGCGCTCCGAACTAAGGTAAAGCAAAGCAAATATTCAGATCTTAAGGTTTCACAAGCCAAATTAACAAAAATCACTTAACATGCCCCAATAATAAAAAAAAAATGCAGGTTTATATACTAACTGGAGATCTTTTGACGTGCAACCGAAATATCAGATTGGCCTCCGTCAGATTGCGCGCATCTCGGCCGATATTTAAACCCGACAAATATGAATTCATGGGCCAGCGCGTTGGCTCAGAGACACTGAGATGATTTAATGTTTTGTTTTATTATCATTGCCACTTAAGAGCCACCGAGGTGGTTTTTGAAACAAAATAGAGACAAACCATTCCGAGAAGCATGGTTTGATTGCGAAAATGATTTTTGCAAGTGATAAAAACATTAATATGTTTTCGCATACGTGGCGGAATCTGAAATGACAGAATGCATTTCATGGCGCCCATTTCATTTGGATCTCGTCGGGCATGTGTACCGATGCACAGTAGAACGCGCGCAAACGTAGCTGTGGTGCACCCGCAGCCTCGCGCTTGTTGTTCTGACATATCTGGCTCGCTCACTGCGGGCGTCCAGGCATCTGACACCCTGACATCTGGCGCTTTTTCTGTCTTTCACGTGGCGTTCCAAGTAGCACACGACGGGAAATGCACATCAAGCTGTTCTTGAACACGTGCCGCCATCTGTACTTTATATTAATAAACTACAATTTGCCGTAACTGAATGGGAAATGTTTGAGGTCTTATAACATTCTTAACGTGTAATATATCAATATGGACGTTCTGGAAAATGTAATATCGAAGGATGCTTCATAATTTAATGTCTCGTTATTTTGATTAGTTGGCGTGATTCCGTGTTTATAGCGCCATAAAATAATACCATTTTAAACTTTATTTTTTATTTTAAAATATACATTATCTGTACAGTTCGTTGTTTACTTTTTTAATTTATTACACCCAAGCGAACGCTCACGTAAAATATCGTGTACGATGGGACGTTATAACTCGAGAAATAATTTTTTCAATATTAGAGACTGTGGCCTATTAAAAGCTGAATAATTAACTAACAACTAGAAATAATCGTAATATCGAGACATTAAAGTATCGTTGAAAAACAGCTCTTTAATTTGACATTAACTTTATAATTGTTAGCTACATAGAAATAAAGTTATAAGCCGTCAAAAAAGCATCAAAACATCATGAAGGGTGGGGTTGCACCTTGGTTAGTGTGATTCTGAAACAAGAGATGGCGGTGGGATCAGCCTTCCAGGCCTGTAAATCAATACGAGAAATCGTGTGTGGTGGCGCTTCGATACAGTGGGGTATTTTCTATATCCTGAATTTGACATACCTGGTCCCTTGCTTGTTTTTCTCTGCACGAGCTTTCTTTGGAACGCGCGCGGCTGCGCCAGTTCTCGTGCAAGGGGACCAGTTGAATACGCTCCGAGCTCACTTCTCCTAACTTCTCCGGCAAATGTGGGCAGAGCAAAACGCGAAAATAGTCCTGAGCCAAATTGCGAGACACGCGCAACAAATCCACTGACACGTTAAAATATATAAAATTGCCTGCGCGCCGTTATCAGAGATTTCAGAGGTCAGTTACACATATTTCAATGTGGTTAGATTAATATTGACACGAATGCAGGTGACGAGAGGACGAACAGTGATCTGAAAAATAAAGGTTTAATCGGCGAACTTGTGCCAAACAAAAAATGTAAATAATAATAATTGGGGTTGTGTGGATATTTATACAGCGAGTTGTTGGTCAGCCATTTTTAATGTTGCGACGAGTCACTCGCTGTAGATGAGCAATTTTGCCAATGCAGTACAACCGCTAGCCTGGGATCTTTAACGTGCACCACGCAGTAGTGATACACGACCGCACGCCGGTACGATGCTCATCCAGATCGAAACGGGCAGGGGTGGAGATTGAACCTAGGATCCCCCCCCCCCCCCGCGAAGAAAAAGTAAAGAAAGAGCGTCAAGGCAGCAGAAAAGCAGGCGGCGATTCGGCAACGTAACAGAGAGTGAGAGCGAGACTGACTCGACAAGGTCGCTGGCAGCTGCTTATCTACTACAGTGCGTCACCATCTCGAAAGTTCGGCAAAGAAGGTTCGAGCGGTCGCGCAGCTCGGGGCGAGGATGAACTGGCACTTTCGAAAACAAGAAAGCAGGACGAAAGTTACGTCTGGTGCAAGAATGAACGCGAATCTTCTAGAAGTCCGTGACCGAGCGTTGCTTTCTTGGCTCTGCGGGCGGCAATATGACGGGCCGGCCCTTTTGTCCTGCATGTGTTTGGCTCTTTGTGGATTTCCAGTAAAACGTGATGACGTGATAGACTTGGGTTTCCAAAATTCTAGCTTGAAAAATTAACTACCTGAACATTTTTTTTTTTGGGGGGGGGGGGGGGCGGTTTGGTGTTTTATTTAGGTGGCTGGGTGTTTATTTTGACCAAAATTACGAGACTGGAAAACAAAAAAAATGACACTCAGGTTTAGATGTTGAGTTTGGTAACCCCAAAGTAGGACTGGAGCGGGAGTCATAATAAATAAATGCCGAGCTTAAAAATTAACTCAGAGCAATAAATTATACGAATTAATTTTAATACGAATTCAGTGATAAATGCAACGACTGGCCAGGCAAAGATTCTGGGTCTGTGGATAGCTTTTGCACATAGTTTAAGCAATGTGCTGGGTGTCACAGAACAAAAAATTACAGTTTTTGTTTTTTTTACCGCAAAAATAAACTAGGTATTGCCGAACGCTCATTCTCCGTTCACTCTAGTGCTAGAGGTCGCAACCAGATGTCAATGTTTCGGCCCGATCCGATACCTTATTCAAAAGTTATAAGTGATTTTCTGAAAAGTTCAATCTGAAAATGGCGGCCGACGGAGTTTTCGAATACATGGAACTCTATGGCGCCAGAAACCACAAACGGGCACAAATGGGTTCCATTTCCCATTGAAATTTTCAGAAAATCACTTAAAATTTTTGAATAAGGTGTCAGTTCGGGATGAAACTTTGGCATCTGGTTGTGACCTAGTGCTACCTTTGGCCGGAGAATGAGCGTTAGGCGATGCGTAGTTTATTTTTGCGGTAAAAAAATGTAATTTTGTTTGCGACACCCTGTACCAGTTTTAATTTTGTGATTTATGCGCGCAAGTAGTGGTGTGCAAAAACGAAAAAGGTGCAAACGGGTAGAGTTTGAGGTTGTATAAAATATTATGTAAGCGAGCACATGGTAGGCTGATAAAGACGGAAACAACTCTACATTTTATACTAACGGTGAGCGTATTGAAAGTTAATGGTTCATCAAAAGCAGCTATATATATACACATATACTGCTCAGGACATTATGTTTGAATGCTCATAGCACTTTATTACCCTTAGATTTGGTGTAAGTTGTCTCCTGATTGCTTCCAAGAGAAAGAAGAAAACATTCTAACTCTGGGCTGATAGAAAATCTCCACCTGCTGACAGCTACCAGTCATCTCGGCGCCGATGATGAGTATTCACTTCATGCCAACGGTCGCGTGCTTAACAAGTTTTTCCTACGTGATTTCGTACAATCACAATTTTTCTTGACAAACAACAATGTTTACTCAGGCAAGCGGTCAGATGTGAAACTTAGAATATTTTGTATTCATTGTGGCACACATGGCAAGTTGCATCGGTTTTTTTACAATACGCGAAATTAAATGCTCCTGAATTACCTTGGTATCTAGTGCATGTGGCACACAGAAGAGCACGAACTGAATCGCAGTGGGAAACAAAAAAAATAATAAACAAGCATTTAATCACGCGAAAACTGAGGGCACTGCACATATACAGAAGGTAAGCTTTGTTTCACTAAATACATTACCAGTAAAGCATTTGGTTTTATCCTGCGAGCGAAGCGGAGCATACAAGTACGAGCATACTGCCCTGAACTACCCTGAACTACACTTCCAGTAAACAAGCGCACCATCGAAAGCATCGAGCTCGCTTTCAAGACACAATTATTATCAATTTTATTATTTTAATTATTTTTATTATACTTCGTTTCACTTTATCTGCGAGCGAAGCCAAAGCTAGAAGCACGAGACTAGCGCTTTTTGCGTTTCTGCCCAGCTCGCGCGCTCGAGCAAAGCCTGAAGGCACGGAGCTTTTGTGCTCGCGCTTCCAGCTTTGCCTTCGCTCGCACATAAGGTGAAACGAAGTATAGGTGCGCCTGTGTGTGTGTGTGTGTGTGTGTGTGTGTGTGTGTGTGTGTGTGTGTGTGTGTGCGCGTGTGTGTGTGTGTGCGTGTGTGTGTGCGTGTGTGTGTGTGTGTGCGTGTGTGTGTGTGTGTGTGCGTGCGTGTGCGCGTGCGTGCGTGTGCGCGTGCGTGCGTGTGTGCGTGCGTGCGTGCGTGCGTGCGTGCGTGCGTGCGTGCGTGTGCGTGTGTGTGTGTGTATGTGTGTGTGTGTGTGTGTGTGTGTGTGTGTGTGTGCGTGTGTGTGTGTGTGTGTGTGTGTGTGTGTGTGTGTGTGTGTGTGTGTGTATTTTGTCTTTTGTGTTCACGTGCCATTTTCTTAGTTATATAATATTTTCCATTAGTGACAACTATAGTCTGTTTCATCAAAAGAACCGCATAATCAAAGATGTAGACAAAGAAAAACACGAATACGCGAACACACGTTAAAAATCCAATGTAACGGCGAATTCAAAATTATTCGTTAGTTTCTTAGAGAGCAGCAGTTTCGTAGGGCGACATTGTTACCCGTTCAAGGTTATAAAGAGTGCAGTACAACTGTTAGCTTGGGGTCTTTAACGTGCACTACGCAGTATATGTGGTACACGATCGCACGACGGTAGGATGCAGATGAGCGAGTAAACCCAGGGTCCCTGCTAAAGCCCCTTGATAAAAGCGTTTTTTGCAAGTACCGCCAACCATTGTTGTGGAAACGCGCAAGACACGTGCCACGAGCGGGTGCTCCGCCGCAATTGGCTTTCAAGGACCAGTTATTTTAGCGCTGCGCCGCCATTTGCCCTTAAGGGCCGTTCGAGATACGCGCCTGGTGCACTGGCACCTTTGAGGTTATTTGAAAAACCATTGCAAACACATCGAGGAGATTCAGCCCCTACAGGATGCAGCGTGAGCTCCGTGCTTTGAACGGAGCTCGCGCTCGAGCATTTCTCCACGTGCTCTGATATGTGGTGCCACAACACACTCGTCCAACGATCCCTCACCGCACTTGGTTTAGCCTGTGAGCTAAACCAAACGAGCTACGCTTAGTTTCCCCTCGATACTGTTGTGGGCGCCGCCATCTTGATGGTTAGTAACAAATCAAACGCAACTGCCGATCGTCATGATTGAAAGGTGCGACTTCCCCAGCATTAGTTTCGGTGTCAGGAAGCTCACGTAATATTGCTTGGCTTTTTCGCGAACTGTTTAAACATTTGTGGAGAACAGAAAAGCGTTTCCTGTCATTTCAGATAAAGCTTCAGATAACTGACAACCATCATTTTAAGCACCAAGATGTGTATGAAGCGTAGCTTATTAAGTGGCTCTAGTTTAGCCCGATCGCATGGGCACAGAAAGAGAACGAACAGCTTGACCTGGCGCACTTGGCGCTGCTTCAGTGGTTTCATCAGCCCGTAGCGTTGGCTGTGCTCTGAACTAAGGTAAAGCAAAGCAAATACTCAGATCTTAGGGTTTCACAAGCCAACAAAACAAAAATCACTTAACACGCCCCAATAAAAAACAAAATTGCGGGTTTATTTTGACTAAATAGAGATCTTTTGACGTTCACCGAAATCTCAGATTGGCCTCCGTCAGATTGCGGCCACCTCGGCCGATATTTTACCCCGAAAAATATGGATTCATGGGTCAGCGCGTTGGCTCAGAGACACTGAGACGATTTAATGTTTTGTGTTTTGTTTTAATATTATTGCCACTTAAAAGCCACCGAGGTGGTTTTTAAACAAAATATAGTCAAACCATTCCAACAAGCATAGTTTGATTGCGGAAATGCTTTTTGCAAGTGATAAAAACATTAAAATGTTTTCGCATACGTCGCGGAATCTAAAATGGCAGAATGCATTTCATGTCACCTATTTCATTTGGATCGCGTCGGGCGTGTGTACCTAGTGTGTACCGACGCACAGTAGAACGCGCGCAAAAGTAGCTCTGGTGCACCCGCAGCCTCGCGCATGTCGTTCTGACATCTCTATACTTCGTCTCACCTTAGCATGGACTATTGTTAGCCGCGCGTGCCAAAAGCCCGATAGTTGCTTTGGTGAAGCCTCGGCGGCTGCACGAGCGCTCGTGCAGCGAGTGCTCCAGTCAAGGCAGTCGAAGCTAGCCGCTCGTGCTTGCACAGCCTTCGCAGTTAGTCCATGCTCAGGTGAGATGAAGTATAGCTTGCTCACTGCGGGCATCCAGGCATCTGACATCCCGACTTCTGGCGCTTTTTCTGTCTTTCACGTGGCGTTCCAAGCGGCACACGACGGAAAATGCACATCAAGCTGTTCTTGAACACGTGTCGCCATCTGTACTTTATATTAAGAAACTACAATGTGTCGTAACTGATTGAGAAAGGTTTGAGGTCTTATAACAATCTTAACGTGTAATATATCAATATGGAAGTACTGGAAAATGTAATATCGAAGCATGCTTCATAATTTAATGTCTCGTTATTTTGATTAGTTGACGTGATTCCGTTTTTATTGCGCCATAAAATAATACAAATTTAAACTTTATATTTTATTTTAAAATATAAATTATCTGTACAATTCGTTGCCTACTTTTTTAATTTATTACATTCAACCGAATGCTCACGTAAAATATTGTGGATGATGGGACGTTATAACTCGAGAAATATGTTTTTTAATATTAGATGCTGTGGTCTATTGAAAGGTGAAGAATTAACTAACAACTCAAAATGATCGTAATATCGATACATTAAAGTATTGTTGAAAAACAGCTCTTTAATTTGACAATAAATCTATAATAGACCCTTTCCGAAAGTCAGTCTACCCACCTTGTGCAGAGCCAGACCCTACGCTCTAATGGCGGAACTACACTGTTTCTCCACACCAGAAAAATCGAACGTCTTCGAAAGCATAGAGCAGAAAAAGGAAAAGATGTTGGCCGTTTCATGTCACCTTCGATGCACGAAATCGAGGGTGCTTGATTTAGCCGCGCATGATCTCCTATCACCGCCATTAGAGCGGCAATATTGGAGCTTTTTGGACTGCCACAAGAGGACTCTGACTTTTGAAAAGGGTCTATAGGAAGTATTCACTGGACGCCATATTTGTGGGTGCTGTTTAGAGCGCATGCTCAGAACGAGCTCACATCAATAGGCTGCTAAGACCGGCACTCTTGATGGTGCGAAATGCGCGTTGCAAAAGAACTGTGGAAGCTCGCCGTCTGCACGCGCTCAGCATTCGAGCCCACAGCTATGGCCGCCAGTGAATACTCCCTTTTGTAAGATATAATATATAAAGAAACTTATAAGTCGTCAAAAAGCACCAAAACGTCATACACGGTGGGGTTGCACCTTAACAGCTCCGCTGTAAAAAAATCGGTGGTCGAGTGGGCTAGAGCACACCAGCTCGGAGCACGTGAAGCGAAAGCTCGCGCTGTATAACCCAGGGATCCCTGGGTTCAGTCCCCACCCCTGCCCGTTTCGATCTGGATGAGCATCGTACCGGCGTGCGGGCGTGTATCACTACTGCGTGGTGCACGTTAAAGACCCCAGGCTACCGGTTGTACTGCACTGGCTAAATTGCTCACAGCAGGGAGACAAGTCGCCCGTTGAGGCAGACTATGTTCTAGGCTGTATAAACATACACACACCCCAAATTGTTTCCAGACAGGTAAGGTAGCACCGCTTCATTCCACCGTGACATAGTAAGATTCATTACGGGTGGAACCAGCTGAACAATGAAGGAAGGAGAAACATAAAAGACAACCAATCGCCGGACTACCATTTTTTCTGTTTCTCCTTCCTTCATTGTTCAGCTGGTTCCACCCGTAATGTATTATAACAAACTAGCTCAACTCATCCCCATAGTAAGATCACTGTTGAAAGAGGTGTTCATAACGGACAATAGCATAGTGAACTGCCGAGGTTATTTATGAAGACACTAAAGTTATTTAGAGGTTCATTCGATTTTGCCTAAAAATTCGAAAAATGAAGAAAAAAAAAAACAAAAAAAACTTACACCTTATTTTAGGTAGAAACGTATTTTCTACCCATTGATGGCCCGTTTGGATTTCTTAGTAATCCGCAAAACGGGAAGTGTGAAATTTACAAAAAAAAAAAAAATGTATCGGGCGCCAAAACGCTAACGTCAAAATTCAATTTGCATCTCAGGGTAAGCACCTGTTTGTTGGTTAAGAAAATATATTGTAATTGTTCAAAATAATGGAAATCATGCTTCTTTTTTGTTTTTATATCCACTAGCCACCAAACAAGGTCTACAGAGAATGAAAATATCTGAAATAATGTTTCATAAAATAAATAAAAATAAATAAATAAATAAATAAAAACAAATAAAAAGAAAAAGAAAAGGGAGCTCTCAACGCGCACTCTAACGCGGTGGTAGGAGACGACGCGCGAGACAGGGAAGCAAGGTGCGACTGCAGCGCCGCTTTTTCTCGTGACCGCCACCTGGGCCACTCGTCTCCGCAGGCGAGAATAGGGAGCTGCCAAACGCACCTAGAGCAACGCTAGAGCACACCAGCTCGGAGCACGTGAAGCGAAAGCTCGCGCTGCAGAACCCAGGGATCCTGGGTTCGAGCCCCACCCCTGCCCGTTTCGATCTGGATGAGCATCGTACCGGCGTGCGGTCGTGTATCACTACTGCGTGGTGCACGTTAAAGACCCCAGGCTAGCGGTTGTACCGCACTGGCTAAATTGCTCATCTACAGCTGAGAGACCAGACGCCCACCGAGGCAGACTAACTTCCGGCTGTATAAACATACACACAACAATTTGCTTTGCTGTAACGTTGGCTATGGCGGCAGGCTGCCATAACAATAGCCGTGGGTATTCGCGACGTGAGCGATCGAAAGCGTCGCTGTGATCGGTCTTCCACGATAGGCCGAATGCTGACTATGACGTCAACAAAGGATTTCTCATCGACGAAATATGAGGAATGGAAGAACTTCAATTTTGACGGTGTTGGCAGTGTTCCTTTGAGAGCGCAATGATGCCAAGCTTCCACCATGCTCTTTACAAACACCTTCAAACTTGTTGTACACAAGGTAATGACGTCACGAAAGGTAACCATAGGAGGGTGCCACGAAAACATCTCGCCGCCAATAGTACACTGTACCGTGGGTGATATTTCGCGCTTGTTTGAAGTTGTTCGACGAAGCAGATTCTTGAAACCCGGCGAAAGTTCTACGAAAGCGCTGCACCGGGGGAAAGCAGCACAGCTCGCATCGAAAGCAGACGCCCTATCGGGGCGGCTTCTGCTTTCGATGCTCCTTTCGATGCGAATTTCGATGCGTGCTGTGCTGCTTTTCACCGGTTCTGCCATTTCGTGAAACTTTCACCGGGTCCTCAAATATCGGGTACCGTTCACGCCGCGTTTCAACAATATGTTTCGGCGACAATATCAATCAAGAACGAAATATCGCCATGGCTATTTTTTTGGCAGCCTGCCGCCACAACTGCCACAACGCTGTCTGCGATAGATAGATGATAGTGACTGCACTAGCTGTACAGTGGCGAGAGGTAATATAACTCTACCAAAAAGATAGCCACCAGTTGCCGCTTTCGCGGAGCGGTCAAGCGCGATTCAGCACATAGATTAGAGATCTGGGGGCTATGTTGCGCTTTTTGGACTCCCAGGAGACTTGGAAGAGGGAAGTGACGTCAACGACTAGAGAAACGCAGATTGAATGTTGACAGAAGAAAACAAAGTCAACATCCAATCTGCATTTGCTGCGTTGTTGACGTCACTTCCCTCTTCCTAGTCTCCTGGGAGTCCAAAAAGCGCAACATAGCCCCCCAGTGGTTGGAGCCGACTTTATAACAATCGCAGCCTCTGTTCAAGCACGCCATGGAACCCATAGCTGCCGCGAGCGCAGCCATCGTTCATGCAATGGCCATGCGGCTTCTGGCGCGGTATGATGAAATCTCTAAGACTTGATATATTTTTCTAATTCTTCGATTTGTTACGATTTTAGGTATTTTATTTCATTAGGTACCTTTAGCAATCCGGTACCGTATTATCGTTAACGGCACCGGAGTTCCGTGGGTCCGACTGCGCATGCGTGACCCCGTACCGTTCAAATTCTGCAAAATTTGGTTTTAGCATACCGGGGACTCGTACCGCAGTGCCGGAAGCTAAAGCCCCCACATGTTGCAAACGTAGCGCAAGGTGCACCGATGCACGAAACACGTGAACGTGCAGTCCTTGGGAAGATCGTGGCGGCACAGCGCAGCTCTGATAGAGTGCACTAGAGGGGACGAGTGGGGCCACCTGAGTGCTATTTAGGTACCTTCGCATGTGGAAAAAACCGGCTAATCCAAGCCACGTCGCTGGTAGCGCACTCTCAGGTGCTACGAGCGAAGTGGTGTGGATTAGCCGTTTTTTATGAAAAACGCGTTTTGTTCCAAACCGAAGCTCGAGCGGCACACTGGTCAAGGTCATAAAAACAATAGAACGCCGGAATATATTTTTTATATAACCTAGACGTCAGTCGTCACGTACATAAAGGCACCCCGAACTCACTTGTTGTCCCAACGACATGCAACATCAGGACGACGCCTTGAAGTCAACGTCGTCATCGACGTTGACAACGTGCGTTACACGACATCAAGACTGCGTTCTGACGTCATATTATGTTCACAACGGCGACGATGTCAAAGTTCACGTTGATGGCGACGACGACAACGTCACGATACGTCAAGATGACGGCGTCCTTGTCAATGCCACTTCATAAGGACGTTTGGTGTCAGTTCGTCAACGTTGTTGTCGACATGACGCAACTCGACGTCATGAAGACGTCCCGACAACTTTGGGACGTCGACGTTGACGTCATCGTCGACGACGTTACACGACGTCAAGACTTTGTCGCGACTGCGCGTTGACGTTGATGCTGGCGAAGGCGACGACGTGACACGCCGTCAAGGCTTCGTTGTGACGTTGACGTTAAAGATGACGTCAGGACGACGTTAACGTGACGTCATAGTGATGTTTGACGTTGCGTGGGGCGTCGACTTCAACGTCGGCATCGACGACCACGTCCACGTCGTCCTCCCTGGCGCTGCACAGAGTGAAGTCGCGGTACGTGGCAGCATTTAGTTTGGTCACAACGCCGATCCACTTGGCAGCATCAGAGAAAGGCACGCAATGTAGCCTTTCTTGCAACAGGCACATGACGTCGGCTGCAGAAATTCGTCTGCGAATGATGGCGACGCTTGGTAGCGGCTGAAAGGACGCCGTGATAATTGCTTCTTCACTTTTTCTTTGTCGCCCTTGGTTTGCATTGAAATTTGAACTTGAGTAGAGTGTCGTTCCGTTTCGTCCTCCGCTCGTTAGTTTAGCTAGTTTTGAAATTGCTGCTGCTTATTTTGCAATAAAAATAAATAAAGTGAAAATGAAACCTCAGTCAAGCTCACCGCAGTTTGTGGCCACTAACCACTGTAAAGCGGGTTTCACATGCAGCGATTTTGGCCCTAGAGCGGCGCGATTTCTGCCGTCGCGGCGCTCTGGCCAGCCGCAGCTGCAGAGCGGCACGGTTCCACCAGGATGGAAATTTTTCGCCGCGGCAGAGCGGCAGCCTCCCAGCTGGCCACTCACAGCGCAGCGGGAAATTACGTGACAGAAGGAGAAACATTGCGGGAAAGCTGGCGCAGATGACGGCGGCATTTTCACGTTCTTGAAGCAGGCAATAAGCAGAGAAATTACGCAAGCGACTGCTTTGCGGTTTCTTTTTTTCGGCGGGTCGAGCTTCTTTGCTTGAGCAGTGGCGAAGGAACTGTTCAGGATATTATGGAGGAGGCGGATTGCTGTCCCCTTCCTCGAAATTTGTTTTCTCAATGAAACATGCGGCTCTTTTTTACTTTCCTTGCCTGAGTACCAAGTGCACCGAGCGCAAGAGACGCTAATCGGAAGCGGCTCGTGCGAACGCTAGTGCGAAAATTAAAAGACGAAGTAGAACTGAGCGACATTGACGTGTCTTTTCGAACACAGATCGTCCACCAAGTAAGAAAATGTATCGCGCCCAGTTTAATGAACTGCTTATAAGTGAATTGTCGAAGCGTCGGGTTCTTTGGGACGCGCAGCTCAAAACATATAGGAACAATGGGGCCAAAGAGAAACTCTGGGAAGAGGTGACTGAGGCCGTGAAAGTGATCACATCTGCTTGCTGCAGGCAACATTGGCCATCACAACGGCAGAAAACGCTCATGTGAAATGAAACCTCGCGATCCGTGCCGCCACGCCGCTAGCGGCAGCGATTTCGGCCGTGGAATCGCTGCATGTGAAACCCGCTTTAGATCCAACACTACCCAACACGAGTATATCGCTCCCTGTTGAGGCCAAAACAAAGGTAAGTGTGGTGTTATGTCATCACACAGGTTACATACAAAGGCATTGTATTTTTTATGGTCGTTTAATACCGGTATAAAAAACGCGGTTTGCTCTCTTTATTGCACACAAAACACACACTATTAACGCCGAGATGTTTCGATGACGTCTCGTTCGGTTACCTTTTGTGACGTCATTACCTTGTGAACAACAAGTTCGAGGGTGTTTTTAATGGGCATGGTGGAAGCCTGAAATAAGCGCTCTCAAAGTAACACTGCCAACACCAGGAAAATTGAAGTTCTTACATTCCTTTTATTTCCGTCGATGAGACATCCTTTGCTGACATCGTAGTCAGCAGTCGACCAATTGGGGTGGGCCGACCACAGCGACACTTTCGATCGCTCACGTCGCCAATAGTCGGTTAGGAGTTGAAGCTCCGACTCCACTGCGAGCTTTCTTGCATTGCAAACAGAGGCGTGCTCACGCAGCCAAAGCGCGGTGGAAGGCAGCGAGCGGGTGATGTAGGCAAATACTGTTAAATGCTTGAAACAGAACAGAGCTTGTGGAGAAGCCGCAATACCATTGAACGCACAATTCGTTTTATTGTAAAAAAAGAATAAAAAAGACAAAGGAAAACATCCCGTTCTGCAACGTGCCGGGGTCGTTATAAAAGCAGCTTTCACCACAAAATATGGCTCTTCCAACAATTTTCGCAGCCTCAATTGTTTCCAGATGGGTCCCTAAGCATTCAAAAACTGTGTGACGTCAACGCTTGCAGCGGCGGAGCCTGGATGCCACCATGTTGAGCACAGGGCCACGGTATCACGGTAAAGCGGCCATGGTACCGCGTTTCAGGCACGTGACCGCCGGTACGAGTCGCACATGCGCAGTCGGACGCTCGGTAATGGTAGTACGGTACCGGTTTGCTAAAAGTCTTCATTGCTTCTGCTTTCAACAAGAGACGCTTGGAGACATTGTACTGCAAGCAGAGAACGTCCTGGCTGGACAGTAGATCCGCCTCACTTTGGCGCGCGGTACGCGGTTAAGCCGGTGCAGCAAAATAAAAAAAAAGGCGTTGAATGCGTGGGCGATACCCACGGTGATACCTCGCTTTAATGGCGCGCGGCCCACCCCTTTTGGCAAATTAAAAAAAAACAAAAAAACAGAAAACGGTGGCCCATCCTGAACGATGGCCCATCCCAAAAAAGGAAGTGGGCAGACGTGCTGCGTGCCAGGGTCGACCACAACACCCTGAAAGCTGAAAGATCTCCAGCTGTAATGGCATTTGTTTGCGAAGGATGCGAAAAATATAATGGTTGCAACTAGGGATTTCGCGAACTTTTTTCAAACCGAAGTTTCGATGATCGAATCAAGCGATTGGAAAGGTTCGAAAGATTTCGAATTTTCGACCTTTCTATAGCGAAAAATTCGACAGCAGTCAAATTTTCGAACTTTCCAAACTAAGGCGTTCGACGCTTTTCGAAATTTCAAACTCTGCAAGTACAAAAAGGGAATGTTTTTCGAACCTTTGAACCTGATACGCAAAGCATTCGATCCTTTCGAGCTTTCGAACTTATTCTGGTGTAAAATTCGATGCTTATCAAACTCGCGAACTTGATAAACTAAACAAATTAATGACTTTCGAGCTTTCGACTTTCTTGCACATAAAAGTTCGTTGCTTTTCGAACTTTCGACCTTCCTACGCTAAGAATTTGATAATTTTGACCTTTCAAACTTATCTATCTAGAGAATTCAAAAATGTACGAACTTTCGCATCCTCAAAAGGTAAAAGTTCGACAAACTTCGACCTTTTAGGGTAAAACTTCGAAGTTTATTGAACTTCGAACTTTCAGGTTAAAAGTTCGAAGTTCGTCGAACTTCGAAAGACCGGTGGACGGTTTCATTTAAATTAAAGCAGTAAGGTACATTCGTAATTTTTTTCAAGCTTTCACATGCGGTGCCGCATTCTTTGAGAAAGACAATGCCGCTTATTTCAATGTTGTGGCATGCTTAGTTTTAAAGAAATAAATACCCGAAGGAGCGAGGAAGGACTACGGGTTTTTGACGATTGACGTTTGTGCCATATTTGAGGCGCTCTATAGCCGAAGCTATATATGGTAGAGATGTCAAAAATTTTAAGAATGATCTATGTATAACCTAGCTAAGTGTCGTATTAAGATATAATAATTGTTACTCATGATGAGTTTTAAAGAAATCTTGAATCATATATCTACGGGCAATTATGCCCTAAACTTGGTAGTTGTTTTCGTCTAAATTGTTTGAGGTATCACATATAAATTAACACCATAGACGGTACATATCATCGCCATCTGCACAATACAGAATAATGTATTTAATGATTTTTTTTTTCACGTAGAGGAATAAATTAACTCAAGGCGGAAGATTTCCAAAATTGTTCAAATTCAGCAAGTCATTAAAACAAAAAACATTTTCAATTTTTCTTTCTTGCTTTATGTTTCTGGGACGTGCTTTTTTAGCCTGTACACACTTTGGTAGGAGAAACATTAGAAATACTACAGTCGTAAATGACATATAGACCAACATTGTCGACTATAACTGATTGGACTTGTGCGTTCAAGGATTTTCGAAAAAATAACCTAAACCCCCGGACATACCTTTTGCCCGCGATACGCACACTTTGAAAGGGAGCAAGAAAGAAGCCATGGTAGACATGCGCGGTCGCTTCATCACTTCCCGATTTGGTCTCCTGAATTGCGGACACATTTATACCTTTGTCGTTTAGGAGTCTCTTAACCTGATATTTCTTGTGACGCGAAACGAAGCCTGGAACGTTAAGTGTCATAGCAGTGAGGGCCTAGAGAGATGCCATCGTAGAAGTGAGGGGCTAGTATGGAACGTGAAATTCTAAAATGGAAGTGGGTGTTTTCGTGGCGGCCGGAAAGAATTCGATATATTCAAACTTTGCCAAAGCAAAAGATGTAGGCGCAAGAGGGAGCTGATCGAGCTCTCCGCTGGTGCAAAAAACTGGAAAGCTTGTGCGGGGTAAAACTATCGCCCGTCAATTTTAGGTATCAAAAGAGTAATTCGCGACCTTTCGTTTCTTTTGCCGTCCAGAAACTGAGCAAGACAGGGTGCGCGCATTTATTTTATGTCCTCCGCCAGACGGCAGCTCTTGGAGAAACTCGTATTTGGAGGTTCGATACGTACGTCCAATTCCCTTCTTTACGGCGTCCCTCAGTGAGGAACCCTGTCTCATTCGCTCTGAGATATCTCTGCCCATGGACACTAGTTTTCAACCCAGGTACGGGCCCCCTCGCTTTGTAAACACTGGCGATAGCCTCTGATAAATGTCCTACTGTAGTCCGCTCCCCACTTGGAACAGGGAGCCCGACTCAGAATGCATGAGCGGTCTTTCTCCGGAACCGGAGAAATGTTCTCAACAACACGGTTGGTATTTTACATGCATTTTCTAAAATAAAGAGTAGCTGCCACGCGTCCCGATCCGTCAAGAAATGGGGTGTGGCTTTCTCTCTGGCCAACAAGCTCGAAGCTGATGGTGCTGACTTCTTTTACAACTACCTCCTTTTATTGCAGTAGATTGAAAAAATATGAGAAACTTTTGTTTCGTTTTGACTCTACGGAGAGCACGACTCTCAAGAGAGGGGCTTTCACGTCGCCGACGAGCTCGAATTTTATGATATCAGTATAGGTAAGCATGTATTTGCTGGGAAATAATATAACATCACGGTCTTCCACTAAGAAGGAAGTGTAAACGCTTTTCCGACCGAAGCCAAGCATGAGAATTACTGTGGCAATGTGCTCTCTCGTTTCTTGCTGGAATCTCCGCAAAAATTCTGGCGGTTTTTCTCGTCGAAAAAAGAAGTAATAACAGAAGTGAAGGTAAGCGATGAGGTTGTATCATGTCCCATTAGAGTGGCAGAGGAATTTAACATGTATTTTCAGTCAGTCTTTACAGTCTCGAGTGACCCGCCGGTAGACCACGTCAGCAGCTCTGATGAACCTCGTATGTCAGATTTGGTTGTCTCAGAGAGTGGTATACTTAATTTGCTTTTGAATATTAATGTAAAAAAGGCGTCGGGGCCAGACGACATTTCAAATGCATTTCTGAAAAGATATGCTGAGTGGGTGTCCCGATATCTTTTCATAATATTTCAAGCCTCTCTCCAACAATCCAAATTGCCAGCAGACTGGTTGTGTGGTAAAATTATACCCATTCACAAATCTGGAAACAAAATGACAGTCCAAAATTACCGTCCTATATCATTAACGTCGACTTGCTGCAAACTACTGGAACACATTATTTCAAATCATGTCACTCAGTACTTAGAAGAAAACAACTTAATATACAAACATCAGCACGGTTTTAGACGGGGTCTATCGACGGTCACACAATTAATTGAGTGTGCGCATGAGTTTTCATCTGTTGTAAATGAGCGGGGTCAGGTTGACGTCGTAGTTTATGGATTTTTCAAAAGCGTTTGACCGCGTGCCTCGTAACAAATTAATTGAAAAGCTTCACCTTATGGGTCTAAACAGCAATATAGTGTCGTGGGTCCGGTCTTACCTAACTAACAGAACACAGTACGTCTACTGCAATGATGCATGCTCTACGCGCCTTGCAGTGTATTCAGGTGTGCCACAAGGGTCGGTATTGGGTCCACTTTTGTTTTTACTGTATATAAATGATATCGCAGATGATATGCCGCCAGCTGTCCAGGTAAAGCTATTTGCGGATGACTGCATGTTGTTTTCAAACGTCCGTACAGTCGAAGACCAAGACTTGCTTAATGCCTCTCTAGAAAAACTTTACTTGTGGTGTGAAAGGTGGGGCATGGTAATTAACTTTGATAAAACAGTATTCTGCAGCATTACAAATAAACGAAACATTTTAGAGTATTCCTATAACATAGGTGGCGTGCAACTGCGAAAGGTGGATGAATTTAAATATTTAGGTGTTATTTTTAGTTCTACCATGCAATGGAACAGTCATGTAGATTACGTTTGTTCAAAAGCCTACAAAAAGTGATTATTCCTCAGAAGACAACTTAGGCATGCCAATAGTGATGTTCGAAAACTTGCGTACATGTGTTATGTTCGCCCATTGTTAGGAATATGCAAGCATTGTATGGGACCCGTATAGAAAAAGCCACGAATCACAAATTGAAAGAATACAAAATCTGGCTCTTCGATTTATCTTCTCCAGATATAAACGTACAGAATCTGTTTCTTCAATGAGACAAGAGGCGCAGCTTGACTCGCTGGCAAAGCGAAGGAAAATATCAAGGTTAAAAGAACTCTTTTCCATAACGACTGGAATGACAAAGCTAGATCCGCAGCTTTACTTGCGGCCTTCAACGTCTCGTTCCCAAAGGACTAGCAACGTCAGGGCGATTGCTCCGTATCAATACAAAAATGATGTATTTAAGTATTCTTTCTTTTGTAGGACGATAGTAGAGTGGAACGCTCTGCCGAACGAAGTCGTCAGTTGCTCTAATCTCAAGTCATTTGAATCATCATTGTGCGAATTTTTAACTGAATAATGTATGTGTGTGGAATACATCTGTTGTGCAGGGTGTGACCGCACCCCTGCATGTGCGTAAGTGCTCACTTGAGTGTGAATGTATTTTTGCTTGGCTTGTACAACTTATTTTTCTCTCCTGTGTTGACCGTAAGGTTCACAGTATTGTAAATAAATAAAAATAAATAAATAAAAAATGTGGGATAAGGGACGATTGATCAAGGTATACCCTCTGTGGTGCAACTATAACTCTACGACTTCGATGTATGAATAATAACAAAGCAATATTTTTGGGAACTGAGCTTAAGATGAGACTGGCATGCGTGGTTTATTACGTTAATGAGATCTTCTGGAGACTCGTAGAAGCCCTCAGGGATCTCAATTCGGTCATATGTCATGACGTGCTTAAGCCTCGTCAGCTCTACCTTCATCTCCCGATCGAATGCTTCTTCCTTCCACGGGATAACCTATTCCAAAATACATCTTTACAAATTCAAGTTTTTTGACAATGTATGGGACACGTGCAGTGCGTTGTTCTTCTGGAAGTTTATAGTGTAACATTTTCTTATTCGCAAGAAAATCGTCTTGGAACTAAAGAGCTATCGCAGGGCGCTTTTTGCCAGCGCGATAAAGTCTTGCTTTCGTCGTATTCGTATATATTTGGTGCCTTCCACTTTCCCGGCATCCGTAGGCCTGATTATGTACAACTCATTAGATTCGCTCGTCATGTTCTTGAGGCTAAATGGGAAATTCACTTCTTCTATGGATACCACGTACGGTTTGTGTAAGAGTATAGGTTGAGATAACTGTACTTCAAACTCGCTTGAACTATTATCGTAAAAAAGTTGCAGGGACGAATTTGAGAATAGATTTACGTAAAACTGATCCCTTATTTTTCTTCGTCTTCTTCACGACTTATCTATACGTAGGTCAATATCAAACTTATCGAACCGCCTTCAGGGTCCAAACTTTTCTTTAGCAACACGACCAACCGCTGGAGAGAGACACACACACGCATAGTCATCTTAAGTCTCGTTATATATTTTTTGTTTTATTTCGTCATAGTCATCTTAAGTCTAGTTATACTTTTTTTATTTCTACGAGTCCACGGTATTCACGGTGATTAGGCGATATCGAAGCACGTCGATGGCCAGGCAATGGATGTACGTTGCTTCCATGTGGTGCTTACACGCATCGCGCGTTTGATGGCCTTCAGCGTATCGGAGATCAATTCCACTATGTTCGTCATGTCCGACAAAAAAAACAAAAAACAACGATTTTTTATGGTACACACATTATCAGTCCTCGTGCCATGCCCATCTTGATAGAGCTTGCGTGTCAATTGAACTTTTAACCGGATACGAAGACTATGGGGACCTTTAGCAAACCGCTGCCGCATCCCGAGTACTGCACTGCCGGAGCCTTTGAATCATGCTTTTAAGCGCGTGCCCCGCGGCCACGGTATAACCCTGGCGCGCGCTCAAAATCATGCTTCAAAGGCTCCGGTAGCGCGGTACTCGGAACGAGGCAGCGGTTTGCTAGAAGTCCCTAATATTGTGCTGCCGGTATTTTTTCTGGTCATGCACTCGTATCTTTTATTGTCGTTAATTACAAAGAAAAAAACCCGGTTTCGTAGGCACCAGTGGAAAACGAATACTAACCTTCTTAAGGACGAAGCGTTTACTGAGACAGTATAGATAAATTATTAAGTAAAATTATCCACTTAACGGCGAGCACCTGTGAAAAGTGGGAAAGGTTAAAACGCGAAGTTAAAATTAATGCAACAGAACGATCTAGCACGCTTGCTTACTGGAAAGAAAAAAAAAAACGAAGAAAATTTGCCCTTTGATGGCCTTCAGCTACTATGGAAACTCAAATATTAAAACCCGAGCATGCTTTTAGAACAGATTTAAGACAGTGAAGAGCGATATGGCGGACTTAGAGGTGGCATTGTTTAAAGGGACAATGAAGGCAATGTCGGATATTTTTTTAGCGATTGAACTGGGTTCCCGGCACGTCTCAGGGCACGTTGCCCAAATTTCAGCCGAAACCGGCGCTTGTGTGCCGCGCGAATCAATTAAACAGTCGCGGTAATAATCGTACCGGGATCGATCGAGGCGACGCCCCGAGCGTTGCGGGAGAAACCAGCAGAAGCGGAGGTCACGTGACCCTGCGGGGCCTGGAAGCGTGACGTCACAAAAGACGCGTCAGCGATTGGTCGAAACGAAAAACGTGCCCTCGGTCACGCTTTGGTTCGTGGTTTTTATGAACACTGTTCTAATTCCACTTGAATAACCATGAAAACTATAAATCGAACCGAAAATGATAACTAAACCGTAAATAAAACACCATAATTATTTTTCCTTTTGCTACACTGCACGCGAAACGGGCAACGAGCAACTATGGGCAAACAAAATATATAAAATAAAGAACACGGCGCGGAGCACGCGAGCTGGGCGGCGATGAATTACTCTGGGTCAGCGGCAATGGACCTTTTGTAGAAATACGCGGTGCGCATGCGCGGAGTATTTCATGCGCCTGGGTTCGAGAGTATCTAGTTCCAAACAATCCGCCATCTTGCATTTCTCGCCTTTGAGCGGTTTCGTTGTGTCGACCTTGGGGCGGAAGATCACGCACGATGGGGACAAAGGTGAGCTTGGGGGAGCCGTATCTAGGTCGCATCGCCTCAATGGGTGAACAAGATGTAGCTGACGTTTTGGGTGTGGAACGGGTGGGAAAGGCCTTGGGCGCGCGTTGTTTTCCAGTCACTTAGTCTCGAACCGATTCGCGTGTCTAGGTGGCAGCACATATTCGCCAAGAGGTCCATTCTGGGGCGTCCTCGTAAAGAGGAATTCCAGAGTTCCGTGTCCTTAGGAGCATCTCCCGTTCTGTTGATGTCAGGTCACTGAACGGGTGCCCGAATTCGCTCGCGAGAGCGGCATTGCCATCCATGTTGGTCGGACGAAACGACCGTACCACCGCGCTGCTATAACCCACCGCGGTAACCAGAGTCTCGACGCCCTAAATGCTACCGGTACCGACAATTCACATGTGACGTCACTCCCTACGTCACCTCCGTTTTCGGAGGCCCAAAAACGAGAAACGCAGATAGTTCAGTTTCGGTTTCTTCAGCTCTTTCGTAGGTACAGAAATACGCGTCACAAATGTCTATAAAACATTGGGCGGTATGCCAGGTTCCCAAGAAGCCTAAAAACACCATTAAAAAAAATTATTTAAAATCGCCTTCATTGTCCCTTTAAAGAAGCCATCGTGCGGGCCCTAGGCGCTAAATACATCCTAGGGGAGCAGCCCACCGAACGGGCATTAAGTGGCGAAATTAAGCACGTATGGCGAAATAAAATACCCGAATTAGAGTACAAAGGTTTGCCAAGTATTCACCCAGAGATTATAGAAAAAGTATTTATTGAATATTATAGTAATCTTTTCCAGCGACAGGAGCACGGCACCGACGCCCAACTTGAAAATTACCTAGTAGTGATGACCCATCTTGAAGAAGAGATAACAAAAAAATTAGACGAACCAATAAGCCTCGCAGAGATCGAGCAGGTGATTAAAAAACAGGCAACCAAAATAGTTTTTTTTTGTCCTGACGGATTAACTGTGGCATTTAACAAAATATTAAAACACGATATTGCTGCGCGTCTGAACGACGTAATAACCGAGGAGAATCAGGCAGAAACGCTACCGCCTTCCTTTCTGAGCAACCATACTTTCATTATACCTAGAGTGGATGATTCACAAAAATTAAGAATTGTTAAGCACTACAGACCCATTGCTTTAGTTAACGTCGACGATAAAGTATTAATGAAAGTTCTCGCCCGATGACTACAGAATTTTATTTGCAACATAGGGGATCTCCAGACCTGCAGTATGCGAGGTAGAACTATTTTAATGAACGTGCACATTGCGAGAAGTGTATTAGGGTTGTGCGATGCTGAGCTTTGTCAGGTTGCCATCCTCCAGACTGATCTGGAGAAAGTATTTGACCGAGTGCTGCCTGCCGTCCTGTATAAATATTTAGATAATGTATGAGTGGGCAAAACTATAAGAAATTTGTTAAAATGGCATATATAGGATGCACAACACAGATTATATTTAAGGCAAACCAACATCTCGGATTTCTCTGGATTCGTCAGTTAAACAGGGTTGCCCGCTGTCACATTTGCTGTTTAGTATTTATTTAGCGTCTTTTTGTCGAACTGTGATAAAAAGAAATCGAGTATTAATGTGTTTTTATTACGAAATACACAGGTCAAACTCCAATCCTATGCAGATGAGTTCAACATTTTTTTTGTAAAGATATAGTATAACACCAGCATTTTGTGAAGTGAAGCCCAACAGCGACCTTACGGGTTCAGCCGTCAATTGGCATAAGTGCGGTGGGTTATGGCATTGAACATGAACCACAAAGCCCGACGTTCTTAAAAACATAAATTTTACGTCGTCACCGCCAAAGTACTTAAACGTTCCTCGGCAAAATTATAAGAAAAGCAGCTGGCAAATGGAAAGGTTGGGATCTGTCTATTTTTACTCGCGGTACCGTTTGTAATATTTTTAATGGCTAAATTTTGGTATGCGCTTCAAGTGCTGGCGTGTGCAGAGTGAATATTCAGAAATTTCATCGTATTTTTGCCGTTTTTATTTGCTGATCGGGATGGGAAAGAATGCGTCGCGACAATTTGTTTCGGCGCTTCAGTAAGGGAGGGCTGTCGTTATCTGACATGAGTGTTAGGCAGACTGTATCCCGTTTTATGTTTCTTAGAGAGCACACCAAGGCTTTTCTTCGGACGATAATTCAAACGACACTTGCAGATGAAATATCTTCCTTTGTTGCTTGTTCATGTAGGACCGAGCAGAGGAAACTCAGCAGTGTTCTTCGAGAAGCGGTCGAAGCGTGTCGCGACGCATTTTCTCTTCAATAATTGTCGACTGACACGCAAGCGCTTAAAGGAGCTGTGCAAACGATTTTGACGTTGAAAGAATTCGCATCTTCTACTTTCGAGATTGTTTACCTTGTCACAAAGGACAGAAAACACTTCTTTTTTTTTCAAAATGTTGCGATTCTGTTGCGTCTTTGACCCACCTCATTGAAGCATAACACCCTGGGAAGACGTGATGGTGAGACACCCAAACCACTCACTCGCAATGAGAGGCCGGAAGACCACCCTTAAGTAAGAGCCACACTTGCAGAGCGTACGGACCTCGTGGAGCACGCGATCTTCAAAAAGGCCATGTTGTGTGAAGAGACAAAACGGGCCACCCTAGTGTATGCGACCGGCCGGAACTGCTACGTTCGGACTCTCCAATATGACAGGGAGCATAGCACGAGTCGTCTCGTACTCGATGACATACACCTAGCAATTTCTCGGATACAAGAACTTTGCGACCGAGCAGACGTTCTTACTCGTATAACCATTTTTACGGACTGCAGAGAGGCCTTCAGACGCCTAGAAAAGAGCCATCGCGAAGTCATGCTCTGCCAGCGGATCATGAGCCTGTGCTCCGATTTCTTAACGGATAAAGATATCGAAGCACGATTGGATTGGGTCCCGGGGCACGCAGGCAGCGTCGGTCACGAGACCGCTTACACGTGTGGGTGAGCGAGCTCGGGGAAGACCTCTCCAACCCGGGAATCTCACTCCCGCTCTCATTGCCGGACCAAGACCCCGTCGAACGCAAACCTCTGGCCGTCAAGAAGATCGCCGTCGGCGGCGAGAACAGACACCTTACGAAACCGCATCTTTGCCCAAGAGGACTGTCTAGGGGGAGCGCAAGTGCTGAAACACAAAGCCCGTACCGGCGCTGGGCTTACAGAGGATGTGCTTTCCAGATGGCGAGACTACAAGCCGCTGAGGGGCCGCCCACCAGATCAGACGCCGGAGAACGAGGAAGAGACGGGATCAAAAGCGCCGGTAACTTGTACTACGTGCTCTGCCGGCGTTCTTCACACTTTTCAGCACCTCTTTTGGGACTGCACCGGCTTACAGGAATAAAGAGCCGAGTACCTGTACCCATGCATCCAAAATCTGCTGCACTGGGTCACCCCGAAAAACGACGCTCATACTAAAGAGACACTACTCTCGCTATGGAAGTTTGCGCGCTCGACCGGCGTCGACCGCTGAATCTGAAATTGTGCTCACCTAGTCCCCTTCTCAACTGAGACCACAGCGTCATCCCTTCTATAATAAAGAATATCATCATCATTCCGACGCGTAAGCGCGAGGCAAGAGTTAGAATATTTCCCGACTTGCAGCCGCGAGCGGTGGCCATTAGAACCACACGACGTGACATGGATGGGGACTTGTAAAAAGATAGGAAGTTTTGCAAATACCTGCTCGATAAAAGGTAGATTTTCTATAAATTTTGTCGTTCCAACATAAACTAAATGCGTCAAAAACGTGGTTTTATTATCGGGAAAAAAATATTGTATGTATGTATGTATGTATGTATGTATGTATTTTGTGGCG
>JABSTQ010002081.1:0-15986 GCA_013358835.2 Ixodes persulcatus | reverse complement strand
CTCAGTGGCATCAACTCCGCACGACCAAAAGCTATAACCCCAGCGCTTACTGGGGCGTCGGAAACCTGCAAGTTGATCGTTGCCCCTCCATCAACTCGACGAGGAGCCCTGTTCGTCACCAAGCTGAACCCGGACACCAGCTGCGAAGACATCAGTTCTCATCTCTCTTCCGTCGGAGTTGAGGAAGTGGAGTGCCGGAAACTGAAGACGCGCTACGACTCTTACGCCTCCTTCCATGTATCCGTGGCTTCCAAAGACTTCGACAAGCTTTCAGATCCCACCGTGTGGCCTATATCCTGCCTCTTTAAAGGGACACTGACAGGGTATTTATGCTCGCCGAGGTTTTTAGTTGTACGTGACATATGAGAGCCCAACTACCCAGAACAGAAATTTCGGCTCGAAATTCGGTTTCTTTCCGCCCGAAAACCGCCGATCAAAAACAGGCCGGTTCGAGTCTCGCTCACTCTCTTTTCCGTGGTCACGGGCCGTTTTTGTAAGGTATCGATGCGACCACCAAATTTAATCGAAGTCGTGGGTCATTAAAGGCACACAGTCAATATTAAAAATAAAAAAAAATATGAAACCATTTTTTGTGGCTTCAAAAAAAGCTGCAAATACGTTGCTTGAAAAAAAAAAAGGTAGCACAGACAACCGGAAGCTTTCTGTGCGTTCACTGCATAATTCTCGACATGGCGTCGTTTCGCGTATCATGGGACTAGCACTAGCGGATGGCAGCGGACGACGGGCGTTGGACCTCTACTCCAGAACTGTCGTTCACGGTACTGGCGAATTCTGTCTTTCTTCGAAAGAGAAATTTTGGACCGATCAAAAGAACTGATATTCATCCCGTACGACACGCCCGACCAGCAAGCCGATTGCACGAAGACGTCGCCGAGCCGACCGATTGCACGAAGACGTCGCCGACCAGCAAGCCGATTGCACGAAGACGTCGCCGAGCTCAAACGTCAAGCACGAAGTGCGTTCGAGTTGAATACGCACGCGTACGGTTACTTTACGAGGTGCGAATGTGCCCTATGCTTGGTGCTGCTCGACTTCAAGCCGGGAGTGCATGTATTGAAGGGAAATCGTCAGCAAACTTCCAACATACAATCTACCCGCTGCATAACTACGCATGATAGAGTTCCTTCAGTAGCTCAGTGGAAAGACGTCCGCTTCACACGCAGAGGGCACGGGTTCGATACCTGGTGTGGGTATCGAACCCGTGCCCTCTGCGCTGTTTACATTTCTTTTTTTACAAATATCACAGAAAAAAAAATTGTGGACGATACGTCGCTGCACTAAATGGTATGGATTCCATTTTTGACACCTGCGAACTCAATGTATATCACTTTCCACAAAATGCAAGGAGCATATGAATCGGGTAGCGTCCGCTTTCCGAGCTTCGCGTAATGGTTCTACAGGAATTGCAGCCAGCCATTGATCCCGACCTGATGATCTTTCGGAAACTTGTGCACTCTGGCATAACTCTGGCCACTTTCAGATGCAGGACATGTGAGGCAAATCTTCACGCAACATCTTGGGAGTATTCTTTTCGGAGCTGATCACGGGAATTCACCACGGCACTCGGACACTCACTACTAATTGCCAATTAAATGTACAAAACAACTCATCTTGAAATACAGAACAGCGAGCGGAACAAACATAACTGCAAAGGAATACCACGGCGTGCGAACGCATTTCGTCTGCTACGTGTGCTACGTGCGGAAAGAGGAGGAGAAAAAAACAAAAACCGCACGGTCGGGTGTAGCCACGTGACTTCCGCCACTCGCGCTATCCTCTCCACTTCTCCGTTTCGGTTTCGGTTTCGGTTTCGCGCAGTTGCGTTTTTGGCTTTATTGAAAAAATACGTGACTCTAGAAAAATATTAATTGGGTACTATTCCGACACCATATTGAATCGCCTGACAAAAAAGGAAAAACAAATTTTGGGGGATGTCAGTGTTCCTTTAAGGCTCTTCGAGACGCCCTTCGCGATGACCTGCTCCATGCATCCGAGGCAGCCGCCGCCGCCGCCCCCTTGAACGCTGGAGAAACCAAGGATGAGTCACATTGATTTATTTTACCAAAACGTTCGCGGCCTGCGTACAAAAGCCGATTGCTTTTTCTCTAATGTTACCTTATCAAATTGCTCTATATTTTGTTTAAAGGGAAGCTGAAGAGCTTTTCGAAAAAAATGAGTTAATGGTTGATTCTGACGTGTCTGTGCCTGCTGAGTCCAAATATCACAACCGTTTGACCCAAAATAATCCCTAAACGCGAAAAAAAGCGAAGAAACCAGAAGCGATCGCCGCAGCGGCACGCCATTGGCTAGTGACGCGTGACGCTCCACTACGTCATAAAAGGACCATCCCGATTCTCGTTTGCTCCGTCGCTTGCGGAAGTAGCCGGGCGCCGGGCCTTCTGCTCTTGTAAATCGGGTTTGGCTCCTGATTTTTCGAAATCTTTCGGTGGATTCGAAAGAGGAATGTGTCCAGACAACCCTCGACGTGATAAAGTACGCGTTCCAGCCGTTGGCAAAGTAGGAAAATGACCCCCCGCAGTAATAAACGCAGATACGAGGAACTGCTTGCGCGGACGCGACATGGCCGGCTTCATACCTTCAGGAACGTACTGACTGCTATTTATTGTAACGTAAAACGTTGACAATAAACGGAGTGTTATTGACGGGACGGCTCAAGCCGGATTAGCGTGACCCTCCCCAAAACGGTCGTCAGAGGACAAGAATTCTGCAAACATCGTCCTTCGTGCTTGCCAGCTGCTGGACGCGTGAGCGTACAGGCTGCATTGTTCATCAAGGCTGAAGTGGTTTGAAGGGATAGTATAATCGGCTTCGGGCGACGGGAGAGCTTCCCTGAGATGAGACGGGTGATAAGACAGGGTCGCCGTTCTGCCACCGCCACGTCCTTGCGCACTATGCGAATAACTGCGCAGAAGGTCCATCCTTGTGATAGCGGTACCCTCTGCTGCGTTTAGTTTGTTTGCCACAAACTATTACGCCATTATAGTTTTAGAAAAAGCGGAGATGTGTGCCCGGCAGCCCTTAATTTGATACCGAAATCGTGAAAGCTTCCTGGGCCTCTACATTCGCATACTTTTACCAAGATTTGTTGACTGCATCACACCACCACCAAGCATAATCATCGTCCGATCGCATTTCTACAGCACAAAGAATTGTTGCATGACACAAACTTTATACGGAAAACACTGCGTAACTTTTAAAAAAAGAACTCAATTCAGAACAGAAGGTCGCATGCTTTGTATTTCCAAAAACCTCTCCTGAAGAGAATATGATCCTTTGGAAGGAAAATTTAACAAAATTTATGTTTACGTTTAAAAAATATCTGACCTCAAATAATGCCAGCAACTGTAAAAAAAAAGTTTATGCTAAAACAAGCTGCACCGTGAAAGTCGCATTATGAATTGCATGACCATTTATTAGAGCAAGCCCTTCACTCCCAAATGGCTGGGTAGCCGAGTAGATTAAAAGCAAAAGAAAATGATCTTGCGCTACCCAAGATTGTTTTCTTTTGTTTCCTAGATTTCCCGGACCGGAGTCGGTCCGGAAAATATGGTCACTTCAACAATACAAGAAACCAACACTAAAACACTAATATAAGCGGTTAAAGGGGTACTCCGGCGATTTTCGAGCTACCTCAACTAACTATATTTTCTGACTCCCCGGCCTTTACCCTTTCCGGTATGATATTTAATATCGCGAAATTCATAATAGTTATTGCGAAATCGGCAAATGAAAATGATGCAAAAACCAACATTCAAATGTACCCGCACTTTTCAGTACCATGACGTCAGTGCCGGGCAGGCTTGCCAGTCGAGCGAACAGTCTAAAAAATAGAATATGCCAATAATGTGTTCGGTGCTGGAGCGCCGAACATTCATTTGACACCATAAAGCTGCTTCAAATCAGTTGGGAACAAATTCTACAGACCAAAGAGTGAACCCCTGCCTTCCACTGACGTCACTTTTTCGTTGTTGCCAGTAGAGACTTTCAGTTTGAAAAACACGGTGAGGACCAAAATTGTAAATTCAATAACTTCGCGAAAAAAAAATTATTTTAACCTAATATTTGGGATACTATTTTAGCGATGTTGTTTGGCGAGTTTAGCAAAATTTCAAGCGAATCGGGAACCATGAAGAAATCGCCGGAGTACCCCTTTAACGCAAGAGAGCCAGTGGAAACCCGCTATTCGGCTAAATGATCGCGGCTTTTCTAGCACACTGCACAATTCTAATAACGTAATAGCTTTTTTCTAGAACAGTCGACCTACAATTCCTACCTAGTTGCGTTTCCTCTTTGTTTCTGATTTTTATAGCTCTGAATTGCCTTCTTACCTTCAAAGATGTTCGGCAGAGTCTTCGGGTTCAGGCGAGCCTTCTTCAGACCCAAACCAATACGTACACAGTTTTCATATGCGCCGTCCGAAACACGTTTCGAACAAAAAAGGTTTACTTGCTCAAACCCACCCACCCCTTTAAAATCTCGGTGACGAAGTGAAAAAGACGGTAAGCGGGAAGAACAACTGCGACGAGTGCTGTTCGTAAAAGCTGGCGGCTTCACATGAGTACGGCATCGCGCAACAGCACGAGTCAGTTGGTTCGGTACCACGAGAATTCTGCAAACCCGTGAACAAACAAGAGAACAATCAACACGTCAGGCGATTGAGTCCATAGCATGACCGGTCAACGGATAAAAGCAAGCGCTATGCAGCGGCAGAACGACGACGGCTCGAAAAGACACTAGAGCAGCCTACGAGGAAAGCGCGGCCAGCCGCGGCGGGGTCCCCCGGCCGGTCCTTTTGTGACGCCGGCTGACGGGTTTCCTCCTCTCTCCCCTTTCCCTCTGCTTCGGAGAGGCGTGGCTTCGGCGCTACTTTGAAGGCGCTTTTCCGGTTAATCCGCGCAGAAAATGACCAAACCAATATGATATTCGTGATGGCTGAGATCTGATTAACTAGGCTCAGGTGTTTTTTCTCGTATTTAAAACCGCTTCAGCTTCCCTTTAACTGAAACATGGTTGTGTTCTACCATCGGTTCCTCCGATTACTTTCCTCCTTGTTTTGAGGTGCACCGCCGCGATCGTGATTCTACCCCGCGGAGCAGAACGGGAGGTGGAGTGTTGGTCGCAGTCGACAGGCGCTACCGCTCAAGGAGACGCGAAGACTTAGAGAAATTTCCCGAAAGCGTATGGGTCGAGATTGAGGCTGCGAAGGGAGTACGCGTTTTAATCGGTTTATTTCACCTCCCTCCCCAGACACCGCCAGATGAATTTCATAGTTGTCTTGTTGGCATAGAGAATACAGTGAATGACTCACAGGGATGCGAAGTCTTAATCTTGGGGGATTTTAATGCTCCTGTAGTCAACTGGCCGCAGTTTTATGTTTTTACGGACAACTTTTGCTGCAGGCAGAAAGGCACCCAGCTCTTAAACTTTTCTTCTTTCTTAAATCTCACACAACACAATAATGTTCTGAATCACCAATTTAATGCTCTAGATTTATGCTGCTCAAATATGGACAGTGTGCGTGTAGCACGGGGCGAACTCCCATTAGTTCCTCAGGATACATATCATCCTGCACTTGATATAGTGTTTTCTTTCGAAAATTCCTCTGTTCGTGCTCATTCTGGTGCTTCCCCGCCCCACACCTCATATAATCTGTCAGCAGGGGACTACGTCGGGATGCATCATTACCTCACGAGTTTTGATTGGGCATTGATCTTGGAGTCGCCTGACGTAAATGACCAGGTCATGCTCTTCACGCGAACTGTTCGTGCGGCCATGGATACTTTTATTCCGTTAAAAACAGTTACTAATTCTCGCTTTCCTAGCTGGTTTTCCAGTGAGCTAAAAACACTACTGAAAAGAAAGGACTTTTTTCACGGGAAGTTTAAGAAAAGTGGCCTTTTAAAGTGGGAGGTGGAATTCAAGAGCTGCAGAAAGCAATGTAAGAAGGTCCTAGATCGCGACCGCCAGGCTCATCGTTGCTCAGTGGAATCAGATCTTGTCAATAATCCGAAGAAATTCTGGAGGTACATTATTTCACGCTCTGGGAGGCATATCGAGTCGAAGATTGTCCTGGATAATCACGAGAGCGATTTGAAGTCCGTGCCTTAGTTATTTGCTGAGCATTTTAGGTCAGTCTACAGGGATAGTACGCAGCGTTCTGCACCTGCGTTGCCTCACTTAGATGGGTTTGGTGACTTGTTAAGTTGCATTAATGTCGATGAGGAGTGCGTCCGGTCATGTATTAAGAGAATGAGAGCAACATTATCTGTAGGGCCTGACGGCATTCCCTCTGCAATTCTCAAAACTTATGACGACATATTCACTCTGGTACTGTGCTCTATATTTAACAACTCGTTAAAGTTGGGAACCTTTCCTGAAACGTGGAAAGTCGCTGCTGTTGTTCCGGTCTTAAAGTCGGGGAAAAAAGGTGATATTTGTAACTATAGACCTATTTCTCTTCTCTCTTCTTTTTCTAAGCTCTTTGAAATGGTCGTCCATCAATTCCTCTCTTTCAAATTTCGAAACTTAGCAATTCCCAATCAGCATGGTTTTATGAGCGGCAGATATACTACTACTAATCTTGTCAGCTTTATGTCTGCCGCATCTCGTGTGATATGCAACAGAGGTCAGTTAGACGTTGTCTACTTTGACTTAAGTAAGGCTTTTGACGTAGTCAATCACATTCTTCTTTTATCCAAACTTTCCTCCTATCGAGTATGTGGCTCAGTACACGACTGGTTAAAAAGCTACTTGTCAGAGAGAGAGAGGGGTATGTCCGGGTCAACAACATGAACTCTTCGTTATACAAGGCTCCCTCTGGCGTTCCTCGGGGATCTGTTTTAGGACCCCTTCTGTTCACAATTTTCGGAAATGACGTCTCTTTTGCTGTTTTAAATTCTTCATTCCTGCAATATGCTGACGATATAAAAATTTATCGAGAAATAGTTACTGAACATGATTGTGCTAAGCTCCAGGAAGATGCATGTTCTTTCTACCGATGGTGCTCTGATAACGACCTTTGCTTGAACCCGTCCAAAACCAAGGTCATGACGCTCTCTCGGAAAACGCACAATATCTCGTTTGCATATAATATTCAAGGAGAGACTTTGTCTCGAGTACGTGTAATGAAAGATCTCGGAGTCATGGTTGATTCTGGGTTGCGTTTCTCTGATCACGTTGGTAGGCTGGTTAACTCGTCATTGCGAATGTTGGATGTCGCCTCTCGCTTAACCAGGGAGTTCGAAAACCCGACTGCTTTTATCACGCTATACTGTTCGCTATCCAGGTCGCAGTTAGAATATGCCTCAGTTGTTTGGAATGGAATTTCTAAGAGTCACTCCTTGGAGATCGAACGTGTGCAAAAAATGTTTCTATCTTTAAACATCGCTACATAAAGGAGGATGTTCACTGTTTAACATATGAGTCTGCGTTAAAGCGTGTTGGTTTGCTTAGCTTGCACCGGCGTCGGGAGAACGCGGACTTACTATTTTTATTTAAAACGCTGCATGGACTCATCAATTCTCCGAGCCTGTTATCGGAACTGTGCCTTAGGGTCCCACGTGTGCCTACTCGTCTTCCGTCATCTTTTTATGTGTCTAGAACACTTAGTCCGGTAAACCTAATTGTGAGAATGGCACAGCGAATTGAATCATTACTCTGAAAAACTTGATATTTTCCACCCTTGCTACAGGACGTTCGTCCTTTCCATTAAAAACTTGCCCGTGCAAGATGAGCATTGCTGAATGGCTCTGTTATGTCTTAATGTAGTCATCTCCATGGCGTGCTTTCTGTTGGTGCACTTGTCCTACGGTCTTGTGTTCCGTGTCTGCTATTACTGCCTCGTTTTTATTTTATTCTACTAATTACTCGTGCACTGCCTAGTATTATGCCTTGTATTATGCTCAAACAAGTATCTTATTTTCTGCGGAAATGTGTATAATGTATTTTTTTTATTCACCAGTGTACCAGCACCAAGACCTCAGGGTTGTTCCTGGGCACTGTATAATAAAGATTGATTGATTGATTGATTGATTATTATTATTATTATTATTATTATTATTATTATTATTATTATTATTATTATTATTATTATTATTATTATTATTATTATTATTAAAACAATTCAAAGGGTGGGGCGCGCGTGCGTCTTCAGACTTGGTTTGCTCGGCTCGGGTTGAGACGGTCCCGCTCGGCTCGTGCGCTGGCTTTGTTAGTGGTTTCCTTTCCCCCAGTCGTAGCTGAGACGCTGTTTCTCGCAAATCGGCCCTGGTTTGGACCGCACGTTTCTTTTTTCTATTGTTGAATATAAACGTGACGAAACCCTAACATGCACCAAGTTTTCAGTCACCAAGAGTTATACCTTCTTACTCGAGCGACGCTAAAACGACTTAAATTAGTCGTGTCACATATTTAGAGCTCACGACCACCGCTAGGGGCTGTTTCGCGGCCTGTGGTTGGCCCCGAGATGCTCGCCTATTCAAACCAATGTATGGCCAAACTCTCCCAATAAACGGCTCTGGTCCAGCTGCTTGCACTCCGCCCCCTCGTCATGGAGCCGTGAAAAGACTGTGGGCTGCGAATTTCCCTGCTTTGGTTCCCGCTGAACCGCTTCCTAAAAATAATTAATTACCTTAAACAACATTTAGGTATGATTAATTAGCTTCCATATGATTCAGTGTAAATCAATATGTCCAAGTATGCTTTCACTATGCTTTGTATAATTATGTAAAGCCTAGCTGCTATCTGCTATGTATGCTTTATGTTTTCTTGGTGGGCGTGTAACGGTGTTTCGTTTCGCTTGAGCTTTGCACGTTTCACATAAAATCCAGCCCTTAAAAGGATGCTGCACCAAAATCTGGTGCAGCATCCATACAGCGATATCTCAAACGAATGACCGTATTTAAAAAAAAAAAAAAGGCGCATTTGACAGATATATTGACGTCTTGTTTCTCCGATAAGAGTCGAGAAGGAGAGGGAACGGCCTCGCGTCTTCTCCGCCTCGCCGCCTTGAGGGGACAAAGCGAAGAGAAAACGAGATATGTTGACGTCACGCACCACGTCGGCCTCGTTCAAACTCGACCTTTTTTTCCGAGAATACGGCCGGCCACTCGAGATATCGCCTTACAAGGAGTGTTATAGGGATTGTAGCGTCCCGCCTACAGCTCCTGCATTGTTTTCTGAAATCCAAATTTCGGTTCACCATTCCTTTAAAAACATTCTACGCGAACATTTATATGTATCTCTGTCCTACTGATCAGGGCGGAAGTTTAAATGCACAGCGTGTTGTCAGGTGCGCTGGGACTTGCTGAATTTGACGGACACTGACCCGAAGCCCACCAAAGTTAGCGGATGGTAGTCGCGTCACGTCATCAGATAGACGGGGTCACGCAACATAAAAAACGTGACGTCACTGTGCCATGTGACGTAATGTCACGATTAACAATATATTTATGGTGGCACGTCGTGGTGTCACGCGGCGGCACCGACGTTACGTGGATGGTGTCACGTCGTGGCGTGAGTGACGCAAAGTGACGTGGTCAACTGGTTGGAGTCACGTGATCAGGTAAAGCTATGAAAGCACGTGACTACCAGTTAGCTGATAAGGTTAGGTGTCTACCACCCCGCTGTCGAGGTCACCTGCCCAACGTCCTCTCTTTGGTGGACGATTCTTAGCACTGAAGGTAAGCAACTCCGCAACGTATCAAAGCGGACATGGGACTTTTTTGTAGATGTGTCTCAAGGCGTCACGTAATGCTTCATTAGGGGATTCCAACCCTGAAGCAAATACCGTGCTCAAATTAACGTTTAAGGATTTTCGGTCTCCATGCCGTTAGAGGAACGTTTACTAAATTTAAATTTCTTGTCGTACTCCCGACGTTGCCTCTAGGTCACGTGAGCTCGAAATACGCATAAATGTTTACGGAAACCCTGAGCTGTACCGGCACCTCCTGTATAAGTTACACTATTTCGGTGGGCTACGAACAGTGGCAAGCGGAAGGAAGAGAGCAAAGAGTACGGGTCGCTGCCCTGTGGTGGAGCCAGGGAAGCATTCGCCAACTTGTCGTGTGGTGAAGCCCAACGCAAGCTACCAAGCAACTGGCCAGCGATCAACTGGCAATACTTACCTCGTTTCGTCTCCGCTTCGCGTAAACACTTCAGACTGACTGAGGTGCCTGCCTCTTCTTTAGAAACATGCTCAGAACTGCTACACTAGCAACCATTTACTGAAGATAAACCTCGTCTTCTTGCTCATCCATTTTTTCCGAGATATATTACTAATGGGCGTGGAAGAAGATCTTCAGTAAATGGTTGCTAGACCAGCAGTGTGTTTATACTTTTTCTCTCTTTCTCTCTCTTCGTGCTTCTTCCTGCATTTAGCTGGCATCTTTCAGAAGCATGAATCGCCAACTAGCTAAGTATCGACGACGCACGACGCACAAAGCAGACGATCAAGCGTTCGCGCCAGTTTGCACTGCATCAGAGCCTCCTGGTCGCGATTGGTTATGTTTCGGTATTATGTCGCACCGAAATTACTTGGAAACAAGGCGGCCACATTTGTGGAAACGTCGAACATGTTAGAAACCATTTTTTTTAAAATAATAATGCAAATACACCACAATAAAAATAAATACAAAAAACAAAAACAGCCACTTGGAGGTGTCACTAACCCATTCTTGCGTGTCGTGGGATGGAGTATCGGGCATTGTGTAACTTATAACCCGTTCGTACATCTCGTGGAGAGATGTCGACACGCATAGTGTAACCTAAATAGGAGGCACTGGCTGTACTTGCAGGATCTAACCGCATGAATGTCACAATTTGGGCGTTGAGCGTCAATATTGTACATTATTTTACTAGAAAGTGGTGATGGATAGATTTTCAAAGATAATTTTTCGTGCTGTCTACACTTCGTTTATCTTACGTTCAGACGCAGCCGATGCTACATGCGCTGGCATATGACCCTGCATAGTGCCATAGCCTCCTATATATTGACAAAGCCTGGCAGATCGCCTCGAGAAGCGGCCTCCGAAACGGAAAAGGTGGAGCGGCAGACAACGAATGAGAGGAGAGCCATGTGACTGGCGCCCCGCTGCGGCGAGACGCCGAAACACACTTCTCGCGAGCGAACAGGTGTGTTTTGGTTCCTCGCCGCTGCAAAAGCTGTGCGCTGACATCCAGGTTCCCCGAGAAATGGCTCTTTGATGCTCTGTGATACCAGATCCTCGCGCTCCAAATTTGCGACCGGGCACTCTATGGCTCCTTCGTCGAACTGCCAGTCTTTGTGAGTATAGAGGAGGCCATGACAGTGCTTGCACTGCACGAGATCGCGCGCTTGGCAGGGACTATGAAAGCCCGGAGCTCGCTCTTGTATCTTCTGCAGTTCTGCTACGCTTACACTCAAAGTAAAACGGACTATACGTAGCAAGATAGTTGGAGATATGTATATACGTCTGTATTTTTTTACGCTTTGATAGGAGTGCCTTGATGCGTACCTTAGGTACAGTCCTCTACTACCTTGTACGAAACACGCGTATTGTATCTTGTCTCGTGGAACCTGACGGCAATCGAAAAACAGCTCTAGAACGAACACTCATTCAAACAACCCCAGATGATATGTGCCCGCTTAATGTCGTAATCACGGCTGGACGGTGAACACGGGGTTTTCGGTAGCCGTCTAATCATCGTAGTGCGGCGGGGTGGCAATAAGCATAAATTACTCGGCCGGCGAAATCGCTGCTTTGTCCAAGGCTCCAGGGTCGACTCCGGCTTTGAGAGAGCGGACTAACCTGCTTGGGCAGAAGAGTCCGCTCACTCGTTGAGCGCTAGGTCATGAACCAGTTTCTCTTCTGCCCCGGAAATAAAACTAGCCCCCCCCCCCCCCCCCCCCAAAAAAAAAAAAAAAAAAAAAGGTTCGCGCGTTTTTTGCAAGTTAGGTGAGCACTGTACATTTTAACATGATTGCCTGCAACCTTGTCTGAAGTGCATTCTTGGGTCGCTAAACTCGTCAAACACAAAGTTGGGCACGAAGTTCGCGGAGCGTGCTGATTGGACTCCCGCGACGTTGGCGTCACGCGGGACGAGATGTCAATCATCCAAGCTCTCTCGGTGCTCAAATTCCAGCGAGAATGTTGGGCACAAAGTTGTAGCGAGCTTCATCGGAGCGCGCGCGAGCAACACCGTGAGGCCAGCCGATTGAACGGCTGCACTGATGACGTCGCGCCCGCGTGTCCCTACATCCCTACGCCGCGATAGAGTCAATGAAACGTAGATTGTACCTAGGCGGGCTGTAAATACTCTGAACTTTCTCGTCGGAAGATCGTCGTTTGTGGAAGTTATTGGTGACGACAAAGTGACGTTTCACAACTTTGGGAAGGAGTTATTTGAGGCCAAAATCTTCGCTTCGGAATCGAGGCGAAGATTAAACTTTGTGATATTGTGGAGCCGTGCGCGGTGTACGCGGTTTCAGAGCTCATCTTCCGCCACTGTCAACAACGCCACCGGGGTCACCCACAGGCGCTGTGTATAGATACGTCGGTAATGTCTGAGAGATGAGGGGGCGAGGGGGGATGGCGAGAAAAAGCCGTGGAAAGGGAAAAAAAAGGTATAACCAACACAAACACACACTCAAATAGGGATCAGGAAGGGCCGTAGAAATTGTTCGGGAGAGAGAGAGAGAGAAGGGGGGTGGGGTGATAGTAGTGAAGAAGGGGGATATCCCTTCCCCCGAATGTTTAGAGCGCAACTCTTATGCGCCCCTTTCGAGCTTGAGCGGCGTCGCCGTCGGCGTAACTGCGCGCGCGTTGCATTATGGGACGTTTTTTCACTAAATTTAGCGGGGAAATTGACGTCACGTGATTTTGACACCAATTAGGTTTCCCCGCTAAATGAGAAAGCAACAGGATAGGAGGAGGGGAGGCGGAGAGGCATACCCTCCCCTTCGTGCCCTCCCCTCCTCCTCCTCAAGAGCTGCGCTTTAATTCGACATTATAGAGAACTGTAAACGTCTGTCATTTTTTTTATTATAACTCTCTAAAATGCTATAGTCCGGGGCTGGGGCGATATCCCCCCCCCCCCCCTTACACTCTTATGCCCTTTGCGCCCCCTTTTTCGACGCCACTGGGGGGGGGGGGGGGTGAATCGCCCCCCTCCCCGTTCTTCTGTTTCGACGACCCTGCTTAGAGGCGTTCCAATTGAGCGATGACGAAAAACAGCACAGCGTGCAATTTTCTAAATTATGGTTCTAGAGATTCTGGAATTAAAACGGGGCGCGTTCCATGAACTTACGAGCGGCCATGACAGACTTTCAATCGAGAGGCTCGTGCCAGGGCTCGTTGTGTGCAGGCGCGTTCAGTGACGTCCTTTTATAGTTCATAACTTTGACGTCAGGGTCAGGATGATCAGTTGTGAACGACAAATTTGATTGTGCGTGTTCGAGTCGACGGTGAAAAGTTTGGTTGTGTACGATGAAAGCTTGGTGTCCTCGCGTTCTCGAAACATCACTGTCAATATTGACCAAACTGACATTACTCTTATTTCAGTTGATGAACGCAGAATTAATCCCAGTTTGGCTTACCTTTGAAAGTCTATCATACAAGGATTTTATCTCCCGCTGATGGGGGACAACTGCCTGTAAGCGAAATCCATCCAAAGGTGGACAATGCTACTCGGCTGCTTGTGACCTAGCCACGTCGGGCTACACTCTGATCAAATTCAAAAGGCCGAGATAAATAAAAGGGACGACAGGGACGTTTTTTAGTAAATTCTGCTTTATCGGCGGAAATAAGAACGAGATCAGACTATCAAGTTCGACGGTGTTGATTTTAGAATGCAATTACCCAAGCCTCCGCTGTGCTTTTTAGAGGCCATCAAGGTCGCAGCTGATAATCATCATCGTGACATTATACGTATACGAACCACGTTCGTCTCCGTGTGCTGCTCTAGCTCGGCGCCTAGGGAGTAGTAGGGATTTTTCCCCCTTTCAATGAAAAAAAGTCACGAAGATATACGGATCTGCGGGTTTGTGAGAAAAGAAAACTTTGCAGCAATCTTTCGGCTCCTCCCCCCGCTCATAACACGAAGAAAGTTGTGTCTGACGAGTTTAGCGACCTTGGAGTAAATTTTGAAGCCCTGTCTGCAGGACCACATGAACCATGTCCGACCAGCTCACCTGTAACCTCGTTTCGAGAATGTCACGTTCAGGGAAGAGCCCCTCCATCTCGTAGGCGATCGCCTGCTCGGCGGCTTCAGTGAGGCCCTCCAACCCCGCCAGCGAGAACGTGAGCTCGTACCCCGTCTCGGCGTGGGGCGTCTCGTACAGCGTCGAGGGTCGCACGCGACCACGGTGCAGGAACATGGTGCGCTTTCCGATGGCCTCGGCCTCCTCGATGCTGCAAGCGGGTCTCCGTTTTATGCATCCGGTCATAGATCATTAACAAATTTGTTCTATGCGGTCCAAGATATAGGCTAACCGACCGAACAGCTTTCAGCCTTTCCACTTTGGTGAAGAAGGAAGACCAGCGAAGCTGTACTATGGTGGGAATGAAGTAATGGCCGGCCGCAAGTAGGCAAGCCAAAGTGAAAAGGTTCGAAAGGATTGCCGCCATCTGTGAGCGACGGTGGCAACTAGGCAACCGGCTTCCCGGTTATCTGGTTGCCGCCGTCGCGCATAGGTGGCGGTAGCTGTCCAGAGTTCTGCGTGTTATCAGGTTATTTGATGACGGACACGCTCCTGGGGAAACTAGCCCTAAAGAGCTCCGCTGTAAAAAACAATATACATCGGCTGTTTATAAAAGAGTTTTCACGGGAGAATTGTTGGAATTTTAAGCTGAAGCCTTGCTAAAACTAACTCGCTTAAGATAAATAATGACTTCTCCCTCACATTTAAACTCACGACTAAAAAAGAGTATAAACTAGGTTGCTTTTTAGGTGGCAACCTAGTCAGTGCTTTGGTGGGATTCATCTCCTTGACAGTCAACCGCTTGGTTCGACACCTTGTCTACGGCCGCTCTTGGTTTATGACCACTACGTAGTTGGAGCGGTGTGCCAACAGGTGTGGTCTGGATTCCAATACTGGTAGTTTGTACCTCTTTGCACAGTGCGTCTGCATGGGATTTCCGAAAAAGAGGGGGTGATACTACACTCCGTGCATCAAGGTAGCTCAGCTTTTGTAGGACCTGAGCCGTACAATCTTGGTCTCACATTGCCAGGATCGGCTGCTGCGTGCGTAGGCAGGGCGTTCACCCTCTCAGTTTACACAATGGAAAGAGCGAGAGCACTACTTAGAATAATGGTCTGCAGAGCATTGCGATCATCGACATAATGCAATTTGGTAGCCGCGCCGATTTCACTTGAAACAGCGAAGTGGGTTATACTAGTTTTTTTATTTCCTCTCCAGGGAGCGGAGGGGCAGGGACGAAAATCTACTTTCAGTAGTTTGACGAGATCCCTGCCCCAGTACAAAGGGTAGGGGGCGCAGTGATGCACACACACAAAAAAACGAGCAAAATATATAACTATACACGCTATAAAACGAAGCATTTATAAAGAAAAAGCTAAGTGGGTTCAAATGCGTTAGTGACTGTGATCATCATAAATAGGAAAATTATTTGCGACTTTGTGACAGCTTTAGGTATGACATGATATTGTACCAATTCGTTTAGTAATTCAGGTAGGTTTTGTTTCATTTATAGGTGTCCACATGTTGTTTGATATCTCGGGACAAACCATTTATGTTGAGTATTATGAAGTGTGAAATGCTTGTTCAGATTCCGAATTTAAAATATCGAGAGTTTTATTTTTATTTCATTTATTTCACAATACTACTACCCCAAACATAGGGGCATCGTAGGAGAGGGTTACAAATATATTTATATAAATGAATACATTTCGACATAATGAGCAAGTCACTTGCCCTAAGGCGGCCTGCCGGTGCAGGAAGTTTTCAA
>JABSTQ010002080.1:0-18055 GCA_013358835.2 Ixodes persulcatus | reverse complement strand
AGGAAGCACATTAGGTCTAACTGAAAACCGAAACTTTGCGTTTGTCGTCGCCCAGAAGTACATTGGCCCGTTGTGCCGAACGAACCCTGACGAAACAAACGGAAAACTCCCCTTTGGCAATAATCTTAAACTAAAGAAAAAGGGGAAAAAAAGCCGATGTGGCCTCTTTTTAGGATTACTGAGTTTGTGCTGTGATTAACTTTATTCATTACATACCGATTTTTACGCTTTTTATTTTGCCATAACCTCAAAATTCAGAGTTTTCCGAATAAATCTGAATTGGCAAAAATTTTCCGGTGAGCGTTTACCGGAGTTTTTCAGATTTATCTGGAAACACACAATCTTAAAATCGAAAAAAAAAATAAATATCGTTTTTGAAAAGTCGTTTGATGCTCCAAGAGCTCTTTCAACTCGTGAAGAACGGTTACGCCTCAATCACTATCACCCCTGGCATACTAGAAAGGCAACTCGGCGATGAAGAACTATTTCGCGCGAAAAAGGAACTTAAAGGAACTCCTTATAGGTTTTTCACGAGGAATCCTTTTAGGGGGTGCTTAAAATAACGTCTAGGGGGAAAAATATGGACGAGCTGAAGAGCCGAAAGCTGGCGTAACAATTGCTCGTGCATCGTTCAAAAAAACAGTCTGTCAACACGAGTCACTGCAATATCCGCGGTTCGAATGCCGCGTGCCAACTTTTCTCCTAAAACTCATTGCCATGCGGCATTCGAAGCAGGAATCTCGCAATTACTGGATTTTGAATCTCTACGCAAACTGTCTTTCCTATGATGTATAAGCAGTGTGACCCCGGCTGTAGAGCTCTTTTACCACCAGATTCATTTTAGAGTGTACATATAAAAGTCACCGAAACATGAGCGCCTCGAATGTCGCGTGCCAGGCTATATCCTTGAGCTGATAGCCACGCTTACTATAAGGTACAAATGCCCCGGTGCCTTGTGGCATAACCAGACTTAAGCTTTCATAACGTAACGAAACGTAGAAAAAGTGGGGCTGTGTGAACCGGCCCTAACACAATGATTCCCGTGGAGTCGGAAGCGAAACACTCAGACTTCATGTAATTTATTCGTTCGTGATAAAACTAATGCAGTTCGAAATTAGATACATTCTAAAACAATCTTGTCGTAAAAGAACCCTTAGGGGTTCTTCGGCTTGTCCATCTTTCCAGAAAGCCAATCGGAGCTCGGCTTTCTGACGTCAGTGCAACCCCTGTGGAAGAAGCAGACGAACGTCCTCTCTGCATAGCGTCTTTTTTGTGCCAGCGCGTTGTTGAATTAGCCTCGAGCCGACTATTACAACCGTCATCGTATTGGCTGCGTAAACGTACCTCTTTTCTCTGCTTGAGTTACCGTTGACAATTCGTGTGGAGTGCACTCAATGCTGAGCACTTGGCGTCTAACCGAGGTTTTCAGATGATGCTTGATTAATTTGGTGATCTCAGAAAGCTTAGAGGACACCTGTTTTCTACGCACGGGAAATACGCCCATAAAAATAAGTCTGTTAAAACATCTGTATCAAAGGGAACAAAAAAAGAAAAGAAAAGGTCTATCAATTGTTTGACTTGAGCGGACGTTCCACTTAATAGACCGATCGTCACCGAGTGTTCGGCGCATGCGTGGAAGTTTCGTTCACAGGAGGCAGGTGGCAGTGCCCGAGTCGGCTCGTGACGTCTCGTACTCTGCACGCATTGGGCTCCGACGGGGTTATCGCACGTGGAAAAATACTGAATGCTGAACCGCACGTAAGCGATTTAACGAGCCACGAGACGAGCGACGGCGACCGCGACGAGAGTCAGCGACTAGAATCAGCGACGAGAGTCAGCGACGAGCGTCGAAGATTTCTCACTGTCGCTTGTCGCGTCGCTCGGTTTTTGGATTTCTAGAAAACGTCGCTCATCGGCTTGGTCGCTTGCTCCCGTCGCTTTCGTGCGGTTTGCCCCGTCTCGCGACTGACCGAGCGGCAGCGAAGCGGGTCGCCGTCGCTTGTCTCGTCACTCGGCAAATCGCTTACATGCGGTTTTTACTTAAAGCTAGTGTGCGTGACCGAAAAAAAAAGTATAACGGAATACGTTACTCGTTACTTGCAAAGTAAAGGGACGCGTTACCGACTTACGTCCCATAAAAATAAAAAGAACGCGTCCCCCTTACCGTCACCGATATAAAGTAACGCCCATTACTTTTGCGTTACATTTTATTTAGTAATTGACGGTAACAGCGTTTTTTTATGGCGATAGCGTTTTTTTTACACTGGGACAAAGTGCGCCGGCGCTGGGGTTTTCGCTAAAGTGGGACGCTTTGCGTGGGGAAAAGACAGGCAAAATTTTGGAGGTATGTCGAGTGAGGGCAACAATTAATGACTTGGCGCCTATACTTCGTTGCACCTATAGTTTAGGCACAGTCGACACCAGGGGTTTCCCCAGGAATTGAAATCAGGGGGGGGGGGTGTCTAAATTTTTTTGGGGGGTTAAAGGGGGGGGGGGCATTGCGAATATAGGAGTCTTTGTGAATTAAGGGGGTGCCATCGGAAAAAACGAGGGGGGGTCTAAACCCCCCCCTAGGGGGGGTCTGGGGAAATCCCTGGCCGACAGTATACGATCTAATGGTGCCACTTAAGAAGTGTTAAAAAGCGCAAGTGACTGGGCCTTTTTTGTTTATGATTAGTTGAGGGGTGATATAACACGTAAAGAAACATTACGAACACGATGATAGTGACCTTGTGATGCTGTTCGATTAATCCCATCAGCTCGCAGTGTCGGCTACGTCTGGGGTTAATGTAAAACGATGTATAAAAACACGAAAAATATTTAAGTGTACTTCTTTCACGTCTTGGGAAGAATATGTAACAAGTAACGTAACTTTACGTCACCTGTTACTTGAAAAAAAGTAACGTAAGTACGTTACCCGTTACTACGTTACTGAACAAAAAGTAATTCGTTACCGGTAACGCCGTTATTTGATCCTTGATGCACTGCGGGAGCGGTGGCGTCGCCAAAATGCCCGGTAAGACCGCTCCGTGAAAAGCTCGCGAGAAGCGCTGCTCTCTTCCTCACAATGGGTAGTGCATGTGCCACCCACGCAGTTACGTTTTAATTTTCGTAGGACGTAAAAGTTTGTAATTTCTCATGCTTGTACCAGCAGAGGGAGTTGAAGTATCCCCACTCTGGGCTGTGAGAACATTATACGAGGCGGCGATAGCCAAAATGCTCGCCGCGAATAGATGTCTTGCCAAATCAAGGCGATCCTAGCGGTTTGGTACCGAGCAAAGCATTTCGGGATCCCAATGCAAGTTCGTCTGCTTCTCGCGCAGGGGGTACCGGTGACGTCAGAACGCCGTGCCCTGATTGGCTGATCGCGGCCCCCCTATCTGAGCGTCGTCTGCTCCTTGCAACGTCGTCTGCGTCTGTCTTACCTTTCCTGCGACTTTCGGAAGTGCAGAGGCCAGATTCACAAAACCATGTTACGCCGAAAGAGTGCGTAAGACAAAACGTGAGAACAAATTCGTATTCACGAAACGAAATTATCGTAAGTTTTGCTCAGGTTACGACGGAATCCTACGACGATCAACTCAGCATGGCCGACAGCGTCACTCAGTTACTTGGTCGCGACGACCAACAGACGATTATTTTTGTACGTGCTCTTCTCACGCGTAACGACTACAAGCAGCAAGAAAAAAAGTAAAAAGTACTTGAAATAAACCACGACGAACAAGAACGCTGGATCCACAAACACCCGGGAAATGCTCCAACGGCCACGATTCCACTGACCCCGTCCAAGCGAGCTCGGCAGATAGGCCTAGCAGCGGCGCAGCGGTGCTCCGACGGTCCTTGGCCAAGACCGTCTGCCCACGACCGGCTGGCGTGCTGAATGGAATATGCCCGCGCGACCCTTGTGAACCCTTCAATCTCTTCCTCTTGTCATCGCCTCGTTTTCCGAGGCAGCGGCGACTCTCGCCGGTGAAAAAGCGGTGAATCTCCGACAGACGCAGGAAAGGTAAAGCAGCCATCGCTTTGACTAGCAGACGTAAAGCAGATGACGTAACTGCACCAACCCGCCGACGCCGTTTAAGAGTGAGGAGTCTCGCCGCACACGCAAGGAGGGAAAAAGTATTTGGGATGGAAATTGCGGACACTCTCGCTTCTTAGCAGACAAACCTCGGCGCCTCGGGACACCTCGCCAGCGAGTCCCTTGACTTCCCTCCTTGATGCGCGTCTGCTAGTTGTTCGACAAAAACAAAGTACCGCTCGAGTTATTTCGTCTCCCCTCTCTCAAAGGCGAAGTCGAGCTCGCTCGTAAAGACCGGCACTTCCGAAAGTCGCAGGAAAGGTAAGACAGACGCAGACGACGTTGCGAGCAGACGACGTTGCAAAGGAGCAGACGACGTTCAGATAGGGGGGTCGCGATCAGCCAATCAGGGCTCGGCGTTCTGATGTCACCGCTACTTCCTTTCTCATGCGCAGAAGACGAAAATGAGCCCACTTGCGAGGCGTATTGACAACAGTTTTGGTTTCTACCTTCCAATCTCACTTCAGGACATCCCGTTCACGACTAACTAAATACAGACCTTGCATTGTGGGATATGTGACTTTTTAAAATTTGTAATACGGTTGGGGTTGCCTGCCAATACGGATAGAATGCTGGGGCATGTTATTTGGGCTCCCGACGCGGCATAGTTTGTGCCTAGGTAAGCACAGAACTACGACAGCAGATGAAAAAAAAAAGTATACTAGACCGATCATCCTGTTTTATTGTCTCCTCAATGTCCCAAGCTCCTAAATGATTCACGCATGAGCCGGAGGGTCACGCTGCACTCTGGCGTGGACCCCAGGCCACCAAAAAAGGTTTGGGACGCTGCTGGCTGTAGTCCAACTCCTCGCAAATCAGGTTCTTACGGCCGCTGGAGGTCCGTGTTTCAAGGGTTGCTGTCACGAAGATGAAGGGAAACGTTGCAAGTGATCGCTTACTTAATTTACATGCACTGATGAGGTGCACTACTTCGTTATTAGGGCAATCGAAATCAAACCACGCCACTCCTCTTTATGACCAAAGAGGTCCCTAATGCAACACGCGCAGTGTTGCGTGCAGGGTTTTTAGGGAGTAGTCTTTTGCGTTTTCTCAATCCAGCAACATTATTTCTATTCAACTGTCGTATACAATTACGCAAATCATTCACATAGTGCAGATTAAAGCGCACAAGAAACAAGGAGAACAGTGAAGGAACACAAACCACACACACAGGCGTCCCTTGTAGCTCGCTGGAGTCTCGAATACAGTTAGACAGGTTTTGAAAGAGAGCTTCCAGATGGCAGTTAACTGAATACAGTTTTGAAATCGAGCCTCTGGATGGCAGGCTTAAGGGAGAGAGAGTTGGAGGGGGAGTACCCACCTCCGAGGGAGTTCCACAAGTGAGTTGGCCTTGTTACGCTGGTGTCACATGAGGTGAGCGCGTCACTTGATGCCATAGTGTCACGGTTGGTCATGACTTTGAGTGACGTCAAGTGTATCTCCCTGCCACGACGCTCAATTTAGAGGAAAAACTTGTCCGCTAATTTTAGTGCTGAAGTTTTTCCGCTAAAGGTTTGGAATGAAAATGCCTGTGCAAATTGTGATTCTGAGTAGTTTGTATGCAGCAGAGTCAACAGCACCTCGCTTGTTCCCTCAGCTTGCAGGACAGGGCAAGCAAACGGGAATTTTTCGCTTTATTTTGTATGTTATGTTCTTCTTTTGTGTTGCAATACCCTGGTGCAAAACAGGCACGATATGGTCCCTCGCACCATGGTTGCCGGCAAGCTTTGAAAATAAACTGGAAATGATCAAAGAGGTTCTGTGTGATATCTGAATGAGGGACAGACCAAGATCAATTATATACAGTGGCCCTGTATCCGAAACGAGACAGTGCACCTACATCACGATACTCGTACTGGAGGTTGACGAGCGCCATGTGTGTATGGCAGGACAAACACAGCGGACGCAGAAACGGCCTTGACGCCATTTACTTGGACATATTTTATTATATTTGCTGACATGCTTTAAGCTTGGTTCACACATTTGCGTTTGAGTTCGTCCGAGTGCGTTGTGCCAACGCCACCTACAAGACTAGTCCTGCGAATGACGTCATCGTTGTTGAATCTCTGACCCGCCCAAGTGGCAAACTGAACTTTGGCCATACCGGCACTACGCCTACCTCGATCCAGTGGTGGCTGGATCCTTCCATGCCTGCCAACGTTTATTCGCTTATTGGCTTTAAAATGTGAGCTCAATAGTTTAGACGACACAGAGTATGTTGGTCGCCTCCGTGTATTTGATTGGTTGGGTCACCTGCACCGAACTCTCGTGTACCAGGGGGCTTGGCAACCTGTGCTCTATGGCGGACACTCCCTCTCCCTATTATGCTTCTGTCGTCGCGATACAGCGTCGCGTGACTGAAGAGTGGCCCACTGTACAGGTTCAGGAGAGTTTGGTATTGCGAATTTGCGAAGCATTTTGTGCGGCTACCGTATCTGTCCGACATTGAGCCTGGAGTTCCCCGTAATTTGGATGTACCAGTGGACGCTGTCGACACTGGCTGGAAATATGGGTGGGGATTGTTGCCCACCAGGGACAGGTTGTTACATTGGGGCGTAACCGCGACGGTTATCTGCCCCAACTGTACTTGCCCAGAAACAAATGAGTATGTTTTCACCACTTCTGTAGTTGCGCGTACATTCTTCACTCTTGTGTCGCGAGTGTTTGAAATGCGCGTCCATTTCCAAAGGCCTACACACAATCGCTTTGAGAAACAGGTAGTGATACTAGTACGCTGAGTCCTGTGGAAGTATATAGATGTAGAGCCGAGATTCAGCGTCGCCCTTTTAGGCCCATGTTCGCCATGTTTCGCAAGTTGCGCTAGAAGATAGCGGTTCACGTGGAGAATAAACTGTGGACGCTTGGAGAGCGGGAATTCCTGCGACGATGTCATCCTCGGTTTGTCATAGTGAGTAGAAGCACGGTCATACTGCGCCCCACATTCGTATTTAGATAAGCACAATGTGGCCTCTGACTGTGGCCTGCGCTCCACTCAATTTGTAAATATGCAAAAAAAAAAAAAAAACTTTTCTTACTGCAATCAAAAGGAAGATTGAGTGCGTTCTGAATGTCGCCATGACCACAGCGTCACGTGCGTTGCCATTTCAGTTACGAAGATTCGCAAATTTCAAATTTAGCGTTCTGAACTGAAACACTTCAGAACATCCTTAGCCAGAAAGTGCGATTGGAGGGTATTTGTTAAGCTCATTGCCTCCAACAGGGGAATATTTGTGGCTAGTGGTTGGTCACAAGAGCTGTCAATCATCGCGCCAAGGGTCATTGAAACATTTTCGATCAAAGGCGTGCCCTTACTTTCGCCCTAATCTTACCAATTCAGGACCCAACTCTCTACATCTAAGGCCCTGCTACTAGTCATGACGTTTGAGGAGGAAAGGCACGGGCCTTTGTTTTCCAGGTGGCATTCGTCGTGCCCACTGACCTCTATGACAATTTGCTTGATCGCGCGTCTTCATTAGATCGCTGCAGCGCCATTGACTCCGTAAGTGTGATGTCATGGGCCCAAACAAACCGTTGCTAGGGTCGTTGTTATGGACAAATACATTTGGCTTGGTTTCGCTACGAAAACCCGACCGTTCAAAAATCAGGAGTAGGATTTAAACTTCTAAAGATCACAAATATAGAAAGCATGAATGTCATATATGTTTCGACAGAAGTGTGCCGGTAATCGCTTATTTCTGAAATATTTACGACTGCAACTTCTGGTCCTCAAGATCCCGGCAGCAGACGACGAATGCAAGAAGTATGCCGTCTGTTACACGTGGCCGGCCAAGCCGGCGCAGTCGTTTGAATCATGTGGGACGATATTCTGATATTGCATTCGTTTGAAATATAATGATTTTCAATAACTTAAAAGAATTCATAGTGGGGTGCTATGGAAAATATGGTTGATCGAAAGTCCGGGCGTCGATCCAGATGATCGTCTGCTAAAAGATTGCATTGGACCCGTGAGAAAACCACTTCAGGTGATCGGTCGAGAGCCCAAATTTTGTTTGTGGACTCGCGCTATGCGAGGGTGCGTCCTATCTGTTGTATCATCGCTGCAATGGTTACTGAAAAATCGTGATAGACATGGAATTCTTTAATAACCTGACAACCTTAATAATAATAATAAACGAATTACCTTGACGGCGTACGATTCGTTTCTAATATTGGCCTGCACTACGCCGGTAATGCACTTCAGGTCGTCGTCGTAAATGATCTGCATGACGTGGTTTGATTTTACGGCATTTTCACCCCTCTGAACTAAGCTGGGTTCTTCACAGAAAAAAACGCACATTGCGGAGGCCTTTACGGCCACGGCAATCCACTTGTTTTTGTCGCTTGTTTACCGACGCATTTCATTGAAGACGCCCGCTGCAACAGAGGCCAGCAATTCTATCGTGTCGTCTGCTACCAAAGCAAAACGGAGTGCAATACTTCAGAAATGGCTTTCATTGTTGAAATACGACACTTAGACGACAAGACCATCTTCATAATTAGATATCAAGAAGTTAGGTTACTTACAAAAAATTATTTACTTACTTGTAAGCAAAAATCTAGCCTCATGTGGAATCTCCAGGCATTAGTCCATAGCAACGTCCCTAGCAACGGTTTGTTTAGACCCAGACGCCATGTTGTGACGTCATCACTTACGGGGTCAATTGCGACCACCGGAAGTTCTGTAGCGGCCATCTTTGAGGTACCGGAAGACGACTTATTGGAGCGCTGCAGAGGCCGAGGCTACCGAGGATGCGTACTGAATGACGTGTTTTCTGCTCGCTCACGATCATACGCCGGAGTTTTTTTGTTTGTTTTTTTAAACCGCTTGTAAACGGTCGTAGTTGCCTTTGAGAACACGTAGAAAGTTTTTACGAAAGCGCAGCACTGCGGCAAAAAGTCACAGCTCGTCGAACGCAAGTCTCGTGACGTCATCGAAGCACATGCCTTGGCCCGCCGAAGTGATGCGTTTCTGCCTTCACACGCCTGGATGAAAATCACAAATGGACGCCGTGTGGATGTGGTAATCCTTCAGAAAAGTTTGGAATTTGTGTCGCGCGTAGATATCTTTGCCTCTTACATATCGGTGGCGGACTTCTGGATCGTCCAGCTATTCCGGTAAGTTGCACAGATCAGTGCTTGCTCTTGTGCACTATATAACAATGTACGAAATCTACTCAAATGAATCCGAATTACTCACGTGCGTCACATGAAAATACAGATAGAATAACGCAGTTAAAGGGGCCGTGCAACAATGTTTGGATTTCGGTCAAATAAATGGGGTAGTTGTTCGTTGTCACGTCTGGATTGAAGAACTGAAAGCCCGTTTTGGCTGCGCACGTTAGTTTTGAAAACAAATTGTCAAACAATTGACGTTTTGGGCTCTCCATACCACTCTCAACTCTTACACCGTCTTCGAGTCAAGTTCGCCGCGCAATGGGAAACGAGGAATATGTTTGGGTTCTCTTTCAAAGCCTCCATCGCGCGCGTTCCCTTCTTGCGATTCACATGGCGACTTTGAAGGTTGGTCTGAGCCTGGTCTGAGCGATGTGGAGGGAGGAGGAGGCGGGCGAAGCGAGAGCCTTGTTGAACGCAAGTTGGACTGATGTAATTGCACGGGGTGAGGCTCAAGGGAAGAATAGTTTTTTTCGCATTGGGGAGATGGCGCCATTAAAACTCAATAAAGTACAACTTTGTCGATGATGTGAGGTTTTTGATGCATTTACTCATGTTGAAGCGACAGTATTAATAAAATATGGCAATATATTGAGCACAAAATGGCACATCTTGCCAACTTATTACAATGTCCCCAGGAGTGCGTCACACCGTACAGTCCCCATGACTGCCACCCTGCGGCCACTAATCGCGAAATATTCCCGTTCTTTGCTTTTCTATTACGCAACGGAATAACGATATTTTAAAAGAATGAGACGGTTTCTTCATTTCTTTTGGCAAAATAAACAGTGTAAAAAATAGAAGCTTCATATTCATTCGAACTTAAAATTGTTGCATCGCCTCTTGATGTGTGGGCTACAAACCACATCGCCGCTTTTGAACAATAGAACCTGGGACGTCAAAAATGTTCGGGAGATAAAGAGGGGAGTTGATAAAGATTTATTTTCGTTTTCTTCTGCTGAATTGATTGCTAGAAATATCTCGAAGGCAAAGTACGATCGCCGCCGCCGCTTCGCTGACCCCCTTCTGGTCTGTCGGCCTCGAATAAAACGTGTTTCTGGCCCGTGAGTACCTCAAGTTACAAATACAGCCGTCATAGTAAAGTAAAACACTCCTCCAGAATCACATACACCTTGCCGCGCGACAAACCTTCAAAATCATCCAGACGTTGTCGATTCTTGATTGGTATCCTAGCGTGTGAAGGCAGATAGGCAGCACTTCGGCGGGCCAGGGCATGTGCTCTTACGACACTGTGGGACTTGCCTTTGACGAGCTGTGCCTTTTTCTGGCGGTACTGGGCTTTCGTAAAAATGTTCGCGTGTTCTCAAAGACAATCACGATCGGTTACACAAGGTTTGACAAAACTTTTTCGGCGAATAACGGCGAGCGAGCAGAAAACGTGTCTTTCAGCACGCAGCCGCCTAACCTCCGCAACGCTCCAAAAGTCCGACTTCTTATACCTTAAAGATGGCCAATATGGAACTTCCGGTGGCCATAGAGATGAACGGTCGTGCCCGCCTGGCACTGTGGCGCCAGCGATCAGGTAGCTCTCGAACACTTCCGTACTTCGTGCATATGTTTTCATTTTATACGCCTCATTCTTTCAACGTGAGCTCGAAATAGTTCTGCCAGTGTTATAAGGAAGTCTTTGTCATAGAGAGTGCGTAGACTGTATTTCAGAGATACAGCAAAACGTTAAGCCTAGTAACAGGCAGATCGAAACTGTTCCAGGGCCATATAATAGATGGCGCCAATATGCCAGCCTGTTCTATCCTGATAAGAACTCACAAGCGGGCATGACGTATTCGCCCGGTCACACTCATTCGCCAATAAGCAAATCAGCTTTACGACGTCATTCTGCGCGTGACGGAGGAATTATCGATGGACAACAAGAATTTAGTTCGATTCATCTTCACATTTGTTATCGAGGTTGTCTTTCCGGGAAGCTGACGGTGGGAGCGCAAAATCCAGATGAACGTGCGGTATTGCACTGACAGGTAAAGAAACGTCACTGACACGTTTATGTAAATGATTTCTGCGGATGCTTCGAACAGAGCTTCAGATTGCACTTGGAGCAAACAGGATGGGCCCCGACGGAAACAGCTGAGCCGTTTAATGGATGCTTGGCTGGCCCGTGACTTCTGCTCTTGTTTGAGAGAACCGTGACAAAGCGGCGGAAATTCTTTATCATAGAAGGGCATTCTGATGTATCAGTAAATGTATGATGCCTGGATAGCGTCTCCGACTAGTGGGTTTACCGCGTCAAAAATAGTGTTCCCTCAAAATTACAGTTAGTGCGCAAGCGAGCTGGTGGAAGTTTACCATAATGATTTTAACCCAAGACTGTAGCAGAAGGAGGAAACATTTTTTTTTTTTTTGCAGTGGAAGAGAACGTATCAGGGATAGACGATGTCGCTAACTCTGTGGCTATTTTTATTCAACCACCCTCCTTGTGTATACACCAACTAATGTTTGGATGGATGGATGGATGGATGGATGAATACGGCTGAGCCCTTTGGATCGGGCGGTAGCTTACGCCACCTAGCCATTTTGTCTTACCCTTTAAGCTTAGAACATTTAAATGTGAAAACTATATTCACTCTGTACTGAAAAGAAAGTGAGGCTATAAATCCCCCTTGCCATCAGTTAATAAGAAAATGCCTAGTTTTCTCTCGCTTTCTGCCACCATTCACTTAATCTTTGCTTGGTAATCTCTACTGTCTTGAAATCCACTATTCCTTCGCTGTCTCTAAAACCCAATGACCTTATTAAATCTATGTTGTCTTCGGTATGCATAGGGTGAAGCCCTTTACAGTAGAGTATCAAGTGCTCAGCCGTCTCGTCCTCCTCTCCACAAGCAGCGCACACTGTGTCCATTTCCTGGTACTTCGCTCTGTATGTTCTGGTTCGCAAAACACCTGTCCTTGCCTCAAACAACAATGAGCTTCCCCTAGAATTGTCATAAATGCTTTCTTTGGCAATAACTGTTTTGTTTAATCTATAGCCTTCCAGAGCCTTCTTTGTCTGCATTCCCTCAAGCCACCGATCTCTTTCTGTGGCCTTAACTTTCTTCTTAACTGAGACCTGCTCTTCCGTAACCCCACTATAGCCTAAAAACTTTCCTCTTAATTTCCTAGTGCGCTGTCTCCATTTTGTGTCTATACTCCTCATGTATAAATAGCTGAAAACCTTTCGTGCCCATTGCTCCCCACCCATTTGCCTCAACCGATCCTCAAATTCTATCTTGCTCACAGCTTCCCTGCCCTCAAATGACGCCCATCCCATGTCTCCTTGTACTCCCTGGTTCGGTGTTTTGCAATGTGCCCCCAAAGCCAGCCTACCTACTCCACGCTGTTTTATTTCTAGTCTTGCATGCACTTCGGATTTCATGCATAGCACTGCGTTTCCAAAAGTCAAGCCAGGCACCATGACCCCTTTCCAAATCTCTCTCACCAGCTCATACCTGTTGTAATTCCAAAGTGCTCTATTTTTCATTACAGCCGCATTTCTGTTGCCCTTCCCTATTAGATACTTTTCATGCTCACTGAGATATTCTGCACCACCACATATCCATACTCCTAGATACTTGTATTTACTAGCTCTCTCAACTGTAATATTCTGTATCTTCAGTCTCTCAACATCATCATTGTTAAAAATCATGACTGCCGATTTTTCACTACTGAATTCTAAACCTAATTCCTCTGCTTCCCTACCACAGATGCTCATTAATTCCTGCAAATCTATCCTGTTGTTAGCCATTAGTACGATATCATCCGCATATATCAGTCCCGGTAAAGATTGCTGAATTGTTTGGCCTAACTTACTGTACGAAAGGTCAAATGCAAGCCCACTCTTCTCTAGTCTATCCTCCAATCCTCTCAGATACAACATAAACAGCAAAGGTGATAACGGGCACCCCTGCCTAAGGCCTCGTCCTATCTCTATTTTCCCCGTTGCCTTTCCTTCCCATGTTATAATCACCTTATTATCTTTGTAAATGTTCCTTAATATTGCTGTTAGTCCTTCATCTAGGTTTAAGCTCTCCACTATGTCCCACAGAGTTTTTTTTTACAAACAAATCGAAGCGCCCCTAGTGGACGCCACCGGCGCCGCGCATGCGCGATGGGGGTGTGGGCAAGAAGCTCGCCGTCGCCCATAAACAAACCGTTGAAATGCGATGTTGTCGGCGTCGGTGTGAGTTCCCCTGCCCTTTTTCGCGTTCGAATTGTTGATTCTACGTCTTCCTGGCGATGTCTGACTACTTGAGCGGTGTCAGGAAAATTACCGAGGCTCGTTACACCGCAAAACTTCGCGTGAATAATGTGACATGTGGCGATTCATTCCGCGTGGATGCCGCAGTATGTACGCTAAAGCCTGATTCGCATGATGAGATTTCGCTCGCAATTTTCAGTCGCGACGCCGCTCGGGCTGCAAAAGCGTGAACCGTAGCTGAGATGGTCGACGTCGATACTGAAAATCGCAAGCAGAATCGGACCACGTGAATTAGGCATAACAAGTCGGTGATGGTCACTGGTAAAAATGATCAACATCTCCTTGTATCTACTGTTTACATCGAGCCTGCTTACCAACCTTCAAACTTAAGTCTTTTGAGGCCTGCACTTACTTCTTATCGCAAGTACCGGGCCAACATTTGGTCTACGGGCCGGCGTCGTCTAAGAGAGCAGACGACAAAACGTTTGAAAGAGCAGACGACAGTTCGAACGATCAGGCGGCCGTTTGAACTTGAAGACGCACAGAACGTAGTCCGCAGCTGCTCCGCACAACTTGACGGTTTTCGGGCGTTCATGTTGGAACAAAACAAATAAATCTGATGACCACAAGTATCCGTGAATTCAACCCAAAGTGCTTCCCGTCCAAGCAATCGTTGTCCCAGGGGTTTCCCCAGGAATTGAAATCAGGGGGGGTGTCTAAATTTTTTTTGGGTGGGTTAAAGAGGGGGGGGGGGGGGGCATTGCGAATAGAGGAGTCGTTGTGAATTAAGGGGGTGCCTTCGGAAAAACGAGGGGGGGTCTAAACATCCCCTAGGGGGGGTCTGGGGAAATCCCTGCGTTGTCCGACGGCGTCTGCTTTTCCCTTTTCACCGCACATATCCAGATTCTCGGACGAACCGAGCACGTGAAAACTGACCTTCAAACCTTTCTCGACTCTTTTGATACGGCCCCAGTCGCGTCGTTTTGACGAGAAGGCAGGTTTTTGTCTGGTTCCTTTCAAAACAACGCAGGAATACACGTCTGGCATGGGGACTTCTGCCCACAGCCCCAGACCGGAAGTGCGACCGACGCGCCACCACCGCGCCGTGACGTAACGGAGATGAGTTCGTGTATACTGAACCACAACCTTCACAGAACTACCGAACATCCTGTTTTTCAAGGTCGCCCGCACCCCCTTCACTCACATCACAAAACAAACTAAGTGGTCCAACTTACAAAGCATAACCACCTTTTGGTTTAGACAAAAAAACAAAACAAAAAAAGCTTCTAAACTCTTTGTGGTCACAAAAACAACAACAAGAAATTATAGAATGATTTTGAATCACGACAAACACACAGTGATACTGTAGCGCGTTCGATGTTGGCGGAAGAGATAGTTCGACTGACTGCCGGGCGTGCCGTGGGGCTCGCGCCCACAAGTAGCGTTTTTGTCTTTATTGGTGGCGAGGCTGGGCGTATTGACAGCTACATATAACTACCACCTAGGGACGTCGCCTGTAGACCTGCAGCAGGCCGCTGGGTCGGAGCGATTCTGTGAGCAGTTGCCAATTAATCTCCTATAGGAGTAGCGCTGTTGCCGTTGGCGTGAGCGAATTGCCGCGGCAGAAAGTGGTGGACGCTGAAGGCAGCGTGCGGGGACCGGGCAGGTTATGGTTAAGGTTGAGGTCAGGCGAAGTGGAGACAGGAGAGAGTTCGGTAGTGCCACGTGTCTCCAAAGTTTAGTGGGCTCCATCCCCACTCGGGCTCCAGGGGAGATGGCGGCCAGCTGCGGGACCGATGCAGTGTAATTCCCCGAGAGGACGCACCAAGTGGAGAGCAGATTCCTGGACTGCACTCTTAAAAAAGGGGTCTATATAGTCCTCCCTAAAGGGAGGAACGCTCTTGACATATATGTTCCTGCAGAAAGGAAGAAACATTCGTCCCTGAAAGCAGGGTAGCAAAGTTCTCCCGTCGCCTGCATCTCATTATGGCGACCCCGAATCGAGCAAATCGAGCTCATTAAGGCTTTACGAGGACGTTACTTCTATTGTACGGGGCGAGGGGAGCAGCATATAAAAGCGTAACACGAGCTTTCAGCGAACTGTATTTATTTCCAAATCCAGCTTCCCCCCGCAGGTAAAGAAACTTGTGTTTCGAAAGCAGTTACTCAGTCTTCTCGTGGTCGGTACAGCGATGTTAAATAGAGACAACCGATACCCAGCTACTTCGCGCACTTTACGTCTTACCTTTGCTATTCCTCGAGCCACAATTACTTCGTCAACCGCACATCACGAGTGAGTGGTAAACCATTCGCGAAACCAAAAGCCGCTCTCAAAAGTGAAAATTCGAAGCAGCTGTTGCACGGTAAGAACAAGTTATCGCGAAGCGTGAAATAAGGTTAAATCGCTTGCCACCAGATGGCAGGGTCAACCAGAGTCAGAAACGGAAGTAAAAAGAAAATGGGACACTTTTATAACACGTCGACGAGAGGCATCCAGTTTGATCAATGCAAAAATTCAGAGAAAGGGTGAAGAATGAATGAGTAATGTAAGCAAGAAAGATATAAACGCAGCCAAGACGTTTTGGGAGCACTTGAACGCACTCGGTCAAACGAGGTAAGCTAAACAGAGGTTCATACCCTCGCATCAGGGAGATCAATTAGAGGGAGATGATGCGATACGACATATAGGAGCAGTGATGAAGGAGAAATTTCGGGAACGGGTACATGTGGAATATAGGAGAACCGAAGGAAGTAGCAGTCCAGCTTGTGACATCGCGGATTTTGGACAAAGAGAATATTAAAAGGCGGAACGAAGAGTCCCTAGTGGTACGTCGACAGGCACAGATGGTATCCCAATCAAGCTGGTGAAGAATTCGGGTCCTAAATCTAAGGCAAAACTAAGGGAGGTAGTGAGCACTATGATAATAAAAGGAAATATTCCCGATGAATGGAGGCTTAGTAGGATGAGCATGATATATAAGGGAAAGGGAGATAAGTCTGATATTAGGAATTATCGTCCCATAACCGTGACACCTGTTATTTACAGGCTGGTAATGCAGATTACAAAGAACAGACTGGAGGAATGGATAGATTGCGAGGGCAGGTTGGGCGAGTTACAGAACGGGTTTCGGAAACAAAGAAGGTTGGAGGACAATATATTTTCTCTAACAGAGTGCATAGAAATAGCACAAAAAGAAAACAGATAGCTCTGGCTGGCATGTCTGGATATCAAGGGTGCCTATGACAATGTGAACCAAAGGAATTTGTGGGACATAGTGGAGAGCTTAAACCTAGATGAAGGACTGACAGCAATATTAAGGAACATTTACAAAGAGAATAATGTGATTATATATTGGGAAGGAAAGGCAACGGGTAAAATAGAGATAAGACGAGGCCTTAGGCAGGGGTGCCCGTTATCGCCTTTGCGGTTTATGTTGTATCTGAGAGGATTGGAGGATAGACTAGAGAAGAGTGGGCTTGGATTCGCCCTTTCGTACAGTAAGCTAGGCCAAAACATTCAGCAATCCTTACCGGGATTGATGTATGCGGATGATATCGTACTAATGGCTAACAACAGGATAGATTTGCAGGAATTAATGGAAGGAGAGGAATTAGGTTTAGAATTCAGTAGTGAAAAATCAGCAGTCATGATTTTTAACAATGGTGAAGTTGAGAGGCTGAAGATACAGAATATTACAGTTTAGAGAGCTAGTAAATACAAGTATCTAGGAGTATGGATATGTGATGCTGCAGAATATCTCAGTGGGCATGAAAAGTATGTAATAGGTAAGGGCAACAGAAATGCAGCTGTAATGAAAAATAGAGCACCTTGGAATTACAACAGGTATGAGGTGGTGAGAGAGATTTGGAAAGGGGTCATGGTGCCTGGCTTGACTTTTGGAAACGCAGTGCTATGCATGAAATCCGAAGTGCATGCAAGACTAGAAATAAAACAGCGCGGAGTAGGTAGGCTGGCTTTGGGGGCACATTGCAAAACGCAAAACCCGGGAGTACAAGGAGACATGAGATGGGCGTCATTTTAAGGCGGGGAAGCTGTGAGCAAGGGTGAATTTGAGGATCGGTTGAGGCAAATGGATGGGGTACAATGGGCACGAAAGGTATTCAGCTATTTATACATGAGGAGTATAGACACAAAGTTGAGACAACGCCCTAGGAAATTAAGAGGAACGTTTTTAGGCTATAGTGGAATTACGGAAGAGCAGGTATCAGTTAAAGGGCAACTCCGGTCCATTGTTTCGATTTTGGGATTATGACTGTTTTTAGCGCAGCCAGCGTCCCTGAATTGCAAGGTGTACTTTTTTTCTCGTTATCGTGCGTAGTTTTAAAGTTATTGATGCCTCAAAGTTCTGTTTGGGGCGCGGCCGACAAAACCGGAACTAGCCGCTCGAGGCCCCGGCAACACTGGAAATCGTGGACGTGACGTCAACATCGTTCTCGTTCAACGAGTACGCAGGCCAAGCGGCACCTACCTCTGTTGCGCTAGCCGTCTAAAGATAGAAGGTGAGCTGATTTTGTTTAAGTTTTTATACGTGGTAGTTATCCAGCATATGTAGCAAGAGTTATTGCGTATAA
>JABSTQ010002079.1:0-19005 GCA_013358835.2 Ixodes persulcatus | reverse complement strand
CGCGCCGTCGCTGAACTCCTCAATATAATGCATTAAGTTGCACATTTGATATCAACTGTGCTTTACTTTGTGTAATAAGATTAAACTTGGGGTAATGTTTTATTTATCTATTACCAATTCTCGTGTTTTTTTGTGTTTTTATTTAGCACTGGAATGTAGCGATTTCTGGGTTCACTCGCGGGCACCGTGCTCGCGGGAGTGCGAGTTTCATTGTTTTTCGTGCTTTTGTGGTTATTTCTTTTACATTGTTTACAGCCCTCTTCTTATGTAATGTCCTTTTTAAACGGCCCTTAAGGATAAATGACGATGAAACAAGTACTACTAAAGAGGTTTTTCGCGTATAGGTCGCAGTAGCCAGTAAAACACTGCATCACTTTTCCTTTTGAATAAGGGAGGCTAATGTATATGTTTAATTTAAATTTAAATATTAGGGTTTTAATGTAGCACTAAAAGGCTGCAAGTTGTATTTGTGTTTCAAAATAAGCAATATCAAAAAAAAAAAAAAATCAGTGTTTACGCTCTTTCCCGCAACCCACCATTGGATCAAAGTTTTGTTTTGTGCTTACGCACATTTTTTCTCCACCACCTAACTTCTTCCAGTAACTTCCGGTTTTATAAACGGGCTTCGGAACTGGCGAAAATCCCAATAGGCCGCGCACGAACCCCTGTGCGCTCTTGCTTATTCCATGTGGCACGGAAGAGAGCGAGAGGGTAGCGCAGTTGCTCTCCTTGGAGAGCAACTGCGCCATGCGACTGGAGATCAGTTGCTCTCCAAGGTCTTCTTTGTCGTCTGTTACAACCGCTTGTACCTTGAGTTTCCGGCATTTATTTCGGCGCCGCAAAAAAAAAAAAGAAAAAAAAAGTTTGTCGTTGAAACGTTTTAGGGTGGTACTGTCCACGAAACGTAATTTCACGAAACGAATTTCGACGAAATGATAGGGATCCGTGCCGGAACAGGCCGACGGGCATTTCGCTTGAAGACCTGATCGCCTGATTCTCGACGTCAAAGCGAAGCAACAATCGGCTTGTATAAGCCGATTGTTGCTTCGCTTTTTATACAAGTAACAACTTGCATAAATATGTTATATTGCCGAGTAGTCTGCAAAACGAGTTTGTCAGGCCACTTTCCAAGCTTGCATATTCATTTTCGTTCACTTCAACAATTAATATAAAATTCACTTACTTGATGCGTCGCACTGCAGTAATCCACTTTGTCACCGTGTCGCTTCCCAAGATCTTGAAGGGAAGCGGTAAAGTTTGACGCTTGAGTCACCTTCGCGACTGTGGCAGTTCCTTCACGCAGCAGTAGCGACGTTTATTTTTTGGTGAAACTCTAGGAGTAGGCGAGATGTCACAGAAAACCGGTGAGGTCATAGAGACGTGAAGTCGAGACTTACTTTTATGAAAAACGGTTCCCAGAAGGCTCACGCCGATCCGAAATGCCACGTTCACACGTGATTTCTAAATGCTTCCGGACGCCGTCCCCGCGATCCGGGCCGCCCTGGCCTACCCAATTTGTTTTATTTTGCAGCCGCTAGATCGTGGAACATGTAGTGCCCAACTGCATTGCTGGTTGCCTATGGGCACACCAATAAGACCGTTTAAGTATGACTTAGCAAACTGTGGAAGCTACGACTCAGTGGGCCAATTAGAGCGTCGTATAGAGACAGGTGACTTCTAGAATGGACGCCTGTTAGACGTTGTCACGTGCCTCACTGCAATGAATTTACTGGCTCATCGAGATTCGTAGAATTCGCCGTGTGCCGTGTGCCTGCTTACACTGAGAAGTAGATGACGGCGGCGCGCGGCGGCCGCAACGTCGCGGCGCCTGCCCCACGGCCATGGCCGGGTTGCCGGCGCGCCGGCTGGACGCTACTCCGAGGCGCCGATTGCCGGGGCTTCTCGGGCTTTGTGCATGGCGCTGTGCTCCCCTTGCCCGTTGTTTACTCATGTTGTGTTTTTACGTTGTTATGGTCGAATGTATAGGTACTCAGAGTGTGGTAAGAATTTTTGGTAAAACGAAATTAATATATTTGATAACCAACTTTTTACAATTCAATACAAAACACTTATCGCTTGAAGGCCTATGAAACATATCGCGATGATTCAAACCCGTAATTAAATTTTACAATGGTGTAGCAGAAGGCAAGATTGATCAGCGGGTCGTTGAAGTGCGCTACTGCGTTGAATGAATACTTGTTAACCGAGCGACAGAGAATCTGTCTCGAACCAATGGTTACAGAAACGCCGCGGGTTTGATAATTATTTAACATAAATTATAATATTTCTTTTGAATGTGCAACTAAATTACTAGATAAACCGTTTGTCATCATTTCCGCGAGTTATGAAAAAAATACCACTCAACTTCAACTTAACGACTGGAAGGAAGCGCCGAAAGACGGGGACAAAAGAAGTAGGTAACAACGACACGTGGCGCACTCGCAACTGAAGGTTTATTGGAAAATACAAAGACTTAAATACTATGACAAGCCACTTCATTTCCTGCCACCCCACTCTCTCTCTAAAAATAAAATCTCCTTATCTAAGAATGCCACAGACGGCTCGCTGACGCACTTATCAACGCCCCTTGTTTTGATAATGAATGCTTCGTGAACGTTGATACCTACTTCTTCTTCTACCTATGGGCGTTGATAAGTGCGTCAGCGAGCCGTCTGTGGCATTGTTAGATAAGGAGATTTTATTTTTAGAGAGAGAGTGGGGTGGCAGGAAATGAAGTGGCTTGTCATAGTATTTAAGTCTTTGTATTTTCCAATAAACCTTCAGTTGCGAGTGCGCCACGTGTCGTTGTTACCTACTTCTTTTGTCCCCGTCTTTCGGCGTTTCCTTCCAGTCATGAACAACCAACTAGCCCAACTTAACATTCTGTTGCAACTTCAACTTCTCGAATGTGCTGCTAATTTCCGGGAACTAAATGCGCGAAATAATGCTAAATATTGTATTTAAAAACACCACCCAGTTCAAATTTGATATAGCGGACATTGTGCCCGCGTGAGTTGTTGCGGTCGCAAAGCTGTGACGCTTCATGTCGTGCAAGCACGCACACTTAAAGGACCATGAAGACACCTTCGATATTTTATTTTACAATTGGAATAGGCTTCAGGCAATGTTGACAAAGTCATAACCTGTACTGACACTTGTGTGCCGAACAAAGCACCACGCTAGTATTCCTACCCGCGGCAACACTTAGAAAAGGCGGGAAAACCGATTTTCCGTGACGTTCAAGCGTAACATCAGAGTAGGCTCGTAAAGACCGGTTCACACATCTATGTTTCGAGCTATAGGAAATGCAGAAACGACACGAACGACATGACACCGGGACAATTCGTGACACATGATTGATTGACAAAGCTGCTCATTGCATTATCTGTCACGCTCTGTAATACGAACAGATTCGTCCCGATGTCATGTCGTTCGTGTTGTTTCTGTCATTTGTGTCGCTCGGAACACAGATGTGTAAACCGGGCTTTAGGTAATAGACCGACCTTACTGCCAGTTTCGCTACGCCTCCTCTGGCGCAATGCATTGCGGGAACTGTATACTCTTTCTGCACGAGGGTCAACGCCACTGTAGGCTTGCGCGTATCAATCACGAGCTGTATAGACCCTTTTCATGTTTACAAACATGAACTGCCTCCTGCGTCCCAAGCAACTTCCGGTCGCTCCGTCTTTGAAAGTATGTCGAGCTTGCCTATGTCGCCAGTGCTAGAAAGCATAAACGCTACACGCACATCAAAGTTGGCGATTTAACGAGGGCCCTCGGCTGGTCAATTTAACGTCTTGGAGGAGGCAAGTTGGTTTACAAGAGTATTGGAAAATATTTATCATATCTGGGGGTTCTGCGTTCTTTTGGCGTTCACCTGGAGAATTGGTGGTTAAACGTTTCATCAACATTTCAAACAGCGGTGTTAGGGTGGGCTTTGTTCATACTTTTTATGAACCGGAAGTTCTCTGGGACGTCAAAGACTAGAACAACTCCTGGTGGCGTTTGCCATGAAAAGGGTCTATACCGCTGCCTCCTGTGAAGTACAACTATGGCTGCGTCACGCACGCTCCAGATGGTTGATGAGATCGGTCTAAAGCGGGTTTCACACGCAGCGATTTTGGTCCTAGAGCGGCGCGATTTCTGCCGTCGCGGCGCTCTGGCCAGCCGCAGCGGCAGAGCGGCACGGTTCCACCAGGTTGGAAATTTTTCGCCGCGGCAGAGTGGCAGCTTCCCAGCTGGCCACTCACAGCGCGGCGGGAAATCACGTGACAGAAGAAGAAAAATTGCGGGAAAGCTGGCGCATAGGACGGCGGCATTTTCACGTTCTTGAAGCAGACGACATGCAGAGAAAGTACGCAAGCGACTGGTTTGCGGTTTCTTTTTTCCGGTGGGTCGAGCTTCTTTGCTTCAGCAGTGGCGTCGGAACAGTTCAGGAGATTATGGAGAAGGGGGACTGCTGTCCCCTTCCTCGGAATTTATTTTCTCAATGAATTACGCGGCTCTTTTTTACTCTCTTCGCACGAATACCAACTGTAGTGAGCGCAAGAGACGCTAATCGGAAAGGGCTTGTGCGAGCGCTAGTAAGAAAAACAAAAGAAGAAGAAGAACTGAGCGACATTGACGTGTCTTTTCCAACACAGATCATCACACCAAGTAAGACAAAATGTATCGCGCCCAGTTCAATGAACTGCTTATCAGTGAAATGGCGAAGCGTCGGGTCCTTTGGGACGCGTAGCTCAAAGAGTTTAGGAACAAAGCCATTAAAATTGTTGTTGGAAGCCTTTGTAACCGACTGTAGGCATCTGCTTGCTGCAAGCAACATTGGCCATCGCAACGGCAGAAAACGCTCATGTGAAATGAAACCTCGCGATCTGTGCCGCCGCGCCGCTAGCGGCAGCGAGTTTGGCCGTGGAATCGCTGCATGTGAAACCCGCTTAAGGTGTATCCACACGACGGACCAAATTGCTGCTCTGGTCCGCGGGCCGTGCATAACGTGATCTTACGCCACCGGTATTCGAGGTCCGCCGGCGGTCCGTGGCCCGCGCTTCTGAGAAATGCAAGCGACTTTTCTTGCCCGGACCTTGGTGGCGGACCGCGGCGTTTTTAGTATAATTGAAGCGCTAAGTCTGGCAACAAGCTGACTTTTGTTGTTTGGATTGGAATCCAAATCCAAAGTCGTTTTCTTTTGGCGCCAACTGCTGAAGACGAAGAAGACGAACCTTTTATTGTGTGACGATGGCGGCATGGTGCGACGATGCAACTTTTTACTTCATCGCGCTCGTGGAGCAATCCCCGCTCTGTGGGATTGCCCTTTTCGGTTCACTTAAGCCCTCCTCGTCCTCAATAGTCAACGCCAGGGCCACCGTGGCCAAACCTCTCTTTCGTTCAACCTCCATCTTGGCTTCTTACAAGTAGCCTCAAAGCAGCTCGCTGCATGCGTTTGGCGGAGCTGTGAGGTCGAGGGTTAGACCGGCCCGTTCGCTGTGTCGTCTGCTCTTTTGGTCCGGCGTGTGGATGCTAATTGCAGCCGGGCGGCCCGCGGGCCGCGCATCACGTGATCAATTGGTCCGCGGCCCGGTCCGTCGTGTGGATACACCTTTAAGGGTCAAAGCGAACGGCGAGCTCTGGTTTTCTTTCTTTGTCCGGAGGTGTTAACAGATATTGCGTTTTCCTGGTTGATAGCAATAAACTATTGATATGTCGAACCTGAAATATTCACTACAGTACACACGGATGAGCACTGTTGAATACTATATAAATAGGATTACGCTTCCAGCGAGAGCTCGAGCACGTAGAATCGGTCAGCTGTCCAAAGGCAAAGACAACGTAGACGATAGATCTCCGCCAGCTCCGACTCTACAAGCTACAACATTGTAAATACCTCGTTCATGGACTTTTAAAGACCACCGAAACCGGCAAGTTAACCTCTACGTCACTACCTTTCTCGGGACACTTGCAAGACGGGAATGCAAAACGTGAGTTTTGGTATTTCGCGTGCGTTACTGTTGACAAAATAAGCCTCACATGATTCTGCAAAAAATGAGCGGTATACTAGGCCATCACTCCATCGAGAAGCACCCCTTTTAGAAAACGTTTGGAACGATTCAGCATCTCGCGAGCTTCGAGTGTGCACGTAGCCAAAAGCACGACAGAAAGCAACAATGACGTCCGGCCATCTGGCTGCCGAGCGCCGAGCCTCAGCTTCATAGGGCACGCTCCTTACGATTTCACCTTAGGATGTACCGCAGGAACGGCTACAAGCGCGAGCTCCTTGCTATAGGGCACATCTCGGCAGCACAAGCTCTCGTGCAGCAGTAGCAGCTGTCAACGCCATCAGCTCGCGCTTCTAGCCTTTGCTGCGGTAGAACATAAGGTGAAACGGAGTATAGACAGGCCGAGCACGCGCCCAAACGGCCAAACGTATCCAAAAGGCCGCCACGCCGCACGCACCACTGCAGCAACGTAAGCGCACAGCGCACTGCGTACAAAAAGTGAGGAGCATTCGCGCTTTTGCCACCTGCGCCCTGTCCGTAGCGGACACCGCAGTGCGCTACGGACACGCGAAGAACGCATAACGTCAAGAAGCCAACGCCGCGTCGATGAAAGAGAGAGAAAGAGAACTGTCGTCTAGACGTACGAGTAAAAAAAGAAGTGTCGACGAAATGTAGCAAGCTCTGTCGAGCATCGAATATCGAAGAAACGATCTGCGAATAACACATCGATGAAACAAATGTCGAAGAAACGATCTGCCGATGAAACATCACAGTGTCGATGAAACGATCTGTCTATGAAACCTTGTTCGACGAACTGATTGCCCATTATAGAACTGCGCGCCAAGAATGACGCGGCTTGCCACATAAAAAGTGGCGCGCCCTTCGTGATCGAGAGCGCGAAAAAGAGCTACATGGGGTGTGGACGACCCCAAAACCCCAAACCACTCCAAACCAAACCAAGCAAAGTCATGCCAAAGTAAAACCTATCCAAACGAAACCAATCCAAGGACGGCTGCACGTATCAAGATACTAATGCTGACAGTATTTATAAAGGCCGAGATGACGGAAAAACAATGCCGGCCGATGATTCCTTAAAGGAGCTGTGCAACGATATTCAATTGGAATGTTTTTCACTTTACACGAGCTTACTGGCACTAGTGGGACTCAAGGATACTCGCATGCAATGCCACTGGCCAAGAAACTCCTTTGTTACGGTGTAATTTCAAGGACAAAAGCGATCATTTTCATTCAATCTCTCCCTTGCAAAATTCGATGACGTAACGCGGGGATCGCAGTACACCCGTATGACGATACTTGAATGCGGTTCATAGATTGGACCCGAGCATTGCCTGGGCACTCGATTTAGGCTCGTGATAATTGATAGCTCGAGAAGCATTCGAGTAGTGGCCCGTGTCCAATCGCTGCAACGACGACAATAGCCGAGCCATAACAATGTCTGGAACTCAGCGCGTGTCCTGTGCTTTGCCAACCCCAGCGCGTGGCTATGATCAACATTGGCGGCATATAATCGGCTCCAGATCACGTGGCCGCTTGTTCTGGCTGCGAGTTGAGGGCGTGAACGCTGCTCGTTGTTTTTTAATTTTTTTCTGGGACTTCTAATGCGTCGGGTGAAAAACGAAGGCGTGTTTCATAGGTCATTAACGTCAGGGATCCGTTCTAAGCGGTATTTGCGCAAAGTAAAAAAATTGTTGCATAGCCCCTTTAAATCGCAGCCTACTCCGGCAAGCACGGTAGATCAACAAAAACAGAAGCAATTCAAGCGAGAAGGAAAACTCGGCCTCCGCGGCCTCGGCTCATAGAATAATAGCATACGACTGACGGACACCACTGCCAACAGAGATTATGGTAAGAATTCAAAACAAAGGTACGCCACGTGAAACCACCCTACCTAATATTACCGCCCTCCCAAAACAGAAAAACATTTGGTCGATGCGTATGTTTACTATATATATATGCTGCATAAACGTCTGTAGAAGTACGTGTGGGTGGCACAAAAAAAAGAAGTGGGGGTGATATATATAGTAATCGTTTATTTATGTACAAATGAGCAAGGTATGCACAGCGAGGCGATGCTCTAATCACTGCCACGTTGTGTGTTCAACCTGTCGGAAGGCGCGTTTGTGCTTTACCGCCCCCCTTGTCAGCAGGCGAAAGTTCAACACACCCACTTTCGTCAGCTTGCATTTAGTTTTTTTTCGTAATTACCAGGTTAACGAAATTTGGTAGAAATGTGTGGAGCATAAACATAAACATAGTACACTTCTGTCAAGTGGGATAAGCGGTTCAGAAGATCACTGTTTTGGGGTAGTCACCCCCCCCCCCCCCCCGCACGACTCACGCGAAGACAAACCAACGGCTTGCAAGAAACAAAAGAAAAACACAAAGAAAGCAACCTGTAAGCGTGATGACCTGTGAGTATGAGGATATGTGAGTGTGATGAGCGTGAAGACCTGTGCGAGTGTGAGGACCGTGAGGACCTGTGAGTGTGAGGACCGTGAGGACCTGTGAGTGTGATGAGCATGATAACCTGTGAGTGTAAGGACCGTGAGGAGCGCTGTAAGTGTGAGAGCCGTGTGGACCGTGGTGACCTGTGAGTGTGATGATCGTGATGACCTGTGAGTGTGAGGACCGTGAGGACCTGTGAGTGTGATGACCTGTGAGTCTGATCACCTGTCAGTCTGATGATTCGTGATGACCTGTGAGCGTGATGAGCGTGGTGATCGGTGTGCGTGACGACCGTGATGATGACGGCGAGTGAGTTTTTTGTTTTGCGTTAAACCGTGAGGGTGAGTCCGGGTGATGACCCTATTTTGAATAAATCGTGATCGTGAGTGGGCGTGAGTTCTAATTGAGGTAAAAATGGTGATCGTGAGTTTGAGTGAGAACAGCTTAAAATGCTGACCTATGGTTAAAAGTGATAAAATTCTCGTAGAACCAGTCCGTTACACTCGTGGCGTCGTGTTGCAATACGCGTACAGCTTGGTGGTACTTAACGTGACTGGAAACAAGTAATGTATCATCAGCATACTGGTAAATTTTGCAACTAGTAAGCCTTGCTGAGGTGTCATTAACGCAAATATTGAATAAAAGAGGCGACAAAATTGATTTATGTGACACACCAGCATTCATCCAGAGTGTCGAACCAAAATTTTTATCGGTTCGGTTCCGGTTCGGGTTTCCGGCTTTCAGTTCAGTTCTGGTTCAGTTTCGTAGAGCAAAAATAACAGTTCGAACCGGTTCGAATTGGTTCGAAGCAATCTAAACCGCTAAATTAAAAAAGAAATATGCTGTCCGCGTTTTCTTGGCAATAGGCACGATTTCAACAGTGAAACGAGTATCAATGTTGCTTTTTATCATTCGTAGAATCCGCTTTTATTTTCAGGAACCAAACATAAATCGCGGTATTTAATTTCGATGAAACAGTAAAACAAAAGCTAGATTAAGATATAAGACTCAACATATATATTTTTTTTACCTCAGTCGCATTTATTTTACCTGAATCGAAAGGTTATTAGTCTCGTAGGCCGCCTAAAATACCCGTGATTGGTACGACTTTGCGTCGCAGTATTACAAGTTGAACCCTGTTCCGTTCTTGAACTTAGCAAATAATTACAGTGCATAAGGTCATGAAAGGGGCGCATCCTTTTTACATATATTCTGAAATCTAGCTTGCAAAATACGTTTCACAGTATATATGATGACAACGCAACTGAGCTAAAAGCAAAAATATTTTCAAACTGTCAGGAAAGTTTTAGGACAAACCTTTTCAGTCTTCCTTCTATAGAACACTGAGCGGTAATCACAAAGCTTGCTTTCCTGATGAATATTGTATACACTTAGCACCGTGATGCAGGCGAATAATCATGCAGAATAGAGTGACCTTCGTACTAAGATCGTGTATTGTCTAAAATAGCACGTACCGAAATGGACATTTTCGACGTAGCTTGACGTTTGAGGTTTGTTCTTGAGAAGATGCCGGTCAATTCAATTTGCAAATAAGCCTTACCCTTGCTATTTTTTATTTTTTTTTATTAAACAAAACAAGGTAGTATTTCAAACTCTACTCGACATTGCAGATACTTAACTGGCCACTTTCTTACCGTCTGCGTGCGCAATCGTCATAATTCCGCCAAGCGCCCCTGTGCACTTTGTTTTCGTCCAGCCCACAGACACATAAAATTGTTTTTGATCTCATAAAAGAGGCAACATGCTTCTATATGTTTGAGAAGTCAGGAACACACATGTTATCTAAATCAGCTTCAAAAAAAAATATGTTTAAGGTTCTCTCAAATCACTTATAGAGGTGCCTATCGAGTATAAAAACGCCAGTAAAGATTTGCAGAGCACATTTCGGATAATTTGGGGTTACATTTACTTATGATGTATACATCTAGGGTGATCGGCCCTTTATTTATGTTGTCAAGTGTTCAGGCAGTAATAAAATATGTTTTATTGTCATCAATAAATTTGACTGTATGAAGTTCACATAACCGCTTGTGACCGACACGGGAGGACGATACTCGGAAATACGGCATCTGTTGAGTCTGCGAAAACAGGCTTTTTTGCTCGCTGTATGACAGTGTGAAATACCGGGTTGCGGGATATGCCAAAAAGAACTATGTGCTCATTATACAGATCTGAAGGCAAATAAACGAAATGTGCAGAAAGAGAGAAAATAAAGGGCATTCTTCTAAATAATCCCATACATGACGCCTTTCTGCAAAAAGAAATATATAGAGATGCAGGTTTTAAACGTAAACGCGTTTGACGGAACTCCGTTTGGTTGGGCCAAACATTTGAGAAATACAGACTTTCACCAATCAAGTCCTCAAAAATTAGGAGCCCGTCGTTTCAGTAGGTCGGGCTAAATAGGTCGACAAGCACTTAAACGTCGGCGTATGTCTACGGACTAGTGCACTTGAAGAAGATAAAGTGAGTGAAACAAACGACACATCGTAATTGGCAAAGAAGCTGCTGCTCTCCACGTGCAAATAGTCGCCCCTGATGAAAACAAAAACCAAATCGGTTTTGAAACGTCGGGCTCCTAACTGTTTAGTACATGGTTCGCTATGGTCCGTATTTGACTGATAGAGATGCGTGCAATGATGTTTTTAATTACACATAAATAGCGCGGAGAACAGACAATATATTTTTAATTTAAATCACATTTGGATATCGGCTTGCACGAGCTCGAAACTTCGCAGAATACTCTCTCGAGAGACTAAAGTTTTGTTCGCTTTTACGTGCACTTCTTTTGGCGCCTCATTTTACAACTCTGTGCTTTATCAGTCATGCGCCCTCTAACATTTTCTTTAGGATGCCGCATATCATCGCGAGACTGCTATATATACTGCACAACTGTACAATTTGGACATCCCATTTTGCTATACTTCCTTTCAGCTTAAAGGGACACTGCAAAGGGACGAAGAAATTGAAATGCTGCCTTGAAAGGCGTGCCTATCAATGTCCAACACGAGCGTTCAGTGACCATTTTGGTATAGAGCGTCGGATAAGGACGACATTAAATTCTGGTGATAGGACTAGCTGAATAGGTGCACGTGACCATTTCTCATCCTTTCAAGCGTGTGATTCTTTGCATGAAACACCCGCAAATTCGTGGGGCGTTCCCATCTTCATAACTGAATGTTAATTTTCAACAATTAGGAAGATCGCGCGTGGTTGTTGCACGCCCTTGTCGTTTCGGTTCCCCATTGGTTGAGATCAAGGACATCATCAACAAAAGAAGATGGGCTCAGTATTCTGAACTTCTTTCACCTATAATATTAAAATACATAAGATTTTTTCTTAATTTCATGTTGAACTCGAGCAAGTACTAATGCTTTATAACCCCCATGTTGTCGTAGTAACAGAAACGTGGTTACACCCAGAAATAAGTGATGGAGAGTTACTGCCACCAGGGTATAAGATGGTAAGAAAAGATAGGAAAACGAGAGGAGGAGGCGTAGCATTGGTTCTTAAAATAATATCGACTATGTAGTAATGAAAGACATTCAGGAAGTTGAAAGTATATGGTGTAAAATTAACTTTTATAATACACACTACGTCGTCTGTGCATTTTATAGGCCTCCGGATGCTCCTAATTCGGTCTTGGAAGCACTACATGATTACCTTAGTACTAACATTAGACTCGGAACCAGACTAATTATTGCTGGGGATTTTAACTTGCCTGGAATTAATTGGGATGAGCTTGATGCAGGGCACGTCGATGTAATTAATAGCGAACTTCTTCTCGATATTGCATTTGACAATTGTCTGACGCAAGTTGTTACGGATTTCACTTGTGAAGTTGGAAACAGCTGCTCGTTGTTAGATTTAATATTTGTAAGTAGTCCTATACTCGAGTATAAAGTGTCTGTTAACGAGGGTATCTCCGATCATAAATTAGTATTTTCATGTTTCAAAACTGCTAAAATCTGCAAACAAACAAAGTGTTCTATCCAAGTGCCTACTTTTTCTAAAGCGAACGACGAAAGTGTGCTAGATTACCTCGATCTGTCATTTTCTCGGTTTTAAACTTTCGATGGTACAAGTGACGTGGATTTCTTATGGGCTGAATTTAAACGCATTGTTACCTATTGCTTAGAACATTTTATACCCAAACGGAAGAAATGAGTAAAAAAATCTAATCCGTGGGTAACCCGAGAGATCGTACAACTCAAGCGTAAAATAAAACGCAAACGTCGTAAAAGAAAGGAAAACGAGGAAGAGTTCCTGGAGCTTTCATGTCTTTTAAAGCAAAAGCTGAGTTCAGCGAAGGGACGTTATTTTTCGGAAACCCTACCGAATTTTATGAGAAATTCACCTGAAAAATTTTGGCGTCACTTAAAACCTCGAAAAGAACGATTAGAATATATCATTGAAAACAATGAAATTGTGACCGATCCAAAAGATATCGCCGATAGGTTTAATAACTTTTTCCATAGCGTGTTTGTTAATACAGACAGTGCTATAGAGGAATTGAGCTTCAGTGCGACAAGTAGTACTATGGAGGATATAATAATTACTGAAGAGAGAGTCTTTTCATTACTATTAAACTTAGACGTAAAGAAGTCAATCGGGCCAGACAAAATACCAAACGAGTTTTTAAAAAGATATGCAGGATGGGTTTCAAAATTTCTTACCATTCTTTTCCAAACATCACTGAACCAACACCGTGTACCCCCCGATTGGCGCAGTGCGAGGGTCGTACCAATTCTTAAAAAAGGAAGTAAGCATAATATTGAAAACTACCGCCCCGTATCTCTAACGTGCATAGTATGCGAATTATTTGAGCATATTATTTCTAAAGCCTTATACAAGTATTTTGAATCCTCTAACATTTTTGATTCTAACCAACATGAATTTCGCCAGCAACTATCGACGGTCACGCAACTCATAGAAACATTTGACGATTTCGCCGCTTATTCTAATGAGTGAGGACAAACTGACGCGATATGCCTTGACCTTTCTAAGGCGTTTGATAGAGTACCACATACTGAACTACTTCATAAACTTTCTTTGCATGGTGTAAATCAGAGCGTGATATTGTGGATCAGGGCGTATTTATCTAGGCGGCTGCAGCATGTAGAGGTTAACGGTGTCTGTTCAATAGTATCTGAAGTGCCCTCGGGCGTCCCCCAGGGGTCAGTACTCGGGCCAGTATTATTTTTAATTTACATTAATGATATCGCGGCAGAAATAAGCCAAGGGGTTACTGTGCGGCTATTTGCGGATGATTGTCTGTTATATTCAAAAATCAGGGAGAAAGATGACCAGCGCAGATTAAGTGCATCCGTGAGGTCTATTCAGGATTGGTGCTCAGAATGGAAGATGAAAATTAATACACAAAAAACCGTGTTTGCACGAATAACTAACAGAACTAAGAATGTTCTTTCTTTTACTTACGAGCTTGATGGGAGTCCTTTGGTTGAAGTTGATAGTTTTAAATACTTGGGTGTGACACTTTCTAAAGACTTAAGTTGGAGTAAACACATAAATGAAATATGTCACAAAGCAATGAAAAAGCTTTGGTTTTTAAGACGAAACCTTAACAGTGCTCCGCCTCAAGTGAAGTTAATGGCCTACACAACATATATTAGGCCTACCCTGGAGTACGCTGCATCGGCGTGGGACCCCTATAGAAAAAATCAAATTGGCGGACTCGAAAACGTTCACAGGAAGGCGGTGTAATTTATTCTATCTAAATACAAGCGACTCGATTCTGTCACAGATATGCTGAACAGCCTCAATCTCCCCTTACTTTCCGTCCGTCAAAAAATTGCTCGACTAAAGTTTTTCTTTATTTTTTTTCATCACCTGTATAATATTAACCCGGATTCTAGATTAACACGCGCATCGAGAGAACTCAGATACGTTAGTACTAATCAGTTTGAAGTGCCCAAATGTAACATTGACGCTTATAGGTCTTCTTTTTTCGCTAGAACTGTTAAAGACTGGAATGATCTCCCACACAATATTTTGTCATTGGACTGTTTGAATGAATTCGATGAATTCCTGAATATGTGTGATTTGGACTGATAAATAGTAGTTCTAATATTTTTGCTAAGTGATAGATTTTATGTGCTGAGAATTCATTTTGTTCAGTGCTAGATAATATGTTGAATGTGGATGTTATTTCAACCCTTTATTTTAAGTAGATGTCGCTGAATGCGTACGGTGTTGTAGTCCTGATGTTGCATATTTGAGTGTTCTTCTATATACCCCACTTCTGTTAAAGCCCCGTACTTGGGGTGAACAGTATTCACAAATAAATAAATAAAATATGTTGCTAGAGTCCCACTCACTAAATCGAGCAAACGCGATGCAAAACAAAATGAAAGACGTTTACAATTTTTTGTAATGCGAAATTATAGCGCAGCTCGAGGAGGGGGTGGTACGAAAGGAAGGGTATACCCCTTCTCCCCCTCAGTATTCTCCCCTCCTCCTCTGCTCCTCCCTTCCCCTTTAGCGGTAAATTTTCGTTTAATTTACCGATACATTTAGCGTACAAATTCAGCGAAAGCTTTCCGGCTAAATTTAGCGGAACATCTAGCGAAACGTTTCCCGCTAAATTTAGCGAAAAGTTTCCCGCTATATTTAGCGAGAAAAATTTCCCAATAAATTTGGCGGGTTAAGTTTCCTCCTCTAAATTTAGCGGGAAAATTGACGTCACGTGACCTCAACACAAATTCAGTTTCTCCGCTAAATTTAGCGGGAAAACTGAACTGAACTGTATAACATGGTTTGCACGTGACATCATCGCTTTATATGCTAGTGTTCATTGAGACATCTTTTTGATGAGAAAATCAAACCCCGTGGTGCAAAATGCACGCTGCAGAAGGTTTGCGCTCAGTGAATCTCATGTATTCAGAAACAAAAATTATTCTTGCTTGGTGCAGCGTTGTGAGGAACCGCGCGAGCGTTTGGCTTTACGAAACTGCGCTTTCTGGCAAAAGTGATTTTGCAAACGAAATAGTTTTAAAGAAGCACTCTGTCTGCTCTGTGCCGAAGATGCTTTACAACACAGTGTGTTTTAACACCCCCTCCCCCCTCTTTTTTTTTCCTCTTTTTACTAAGCTCTTCCATAGAATACTTTTTTTATTTCTGAGGGACTCCCTCCTCCATTTAGAGGTGCCGATTCGAAAAATATATTTGTGTCATTTTTCAAACAGTAATCCTCCATTTCTTTTATTTTGCACAAAAAAAAGAAAACAAAATTGAAAGACGTTTACTAATATCTGCAATTCGAAATTAGTGCGCAGCTCTTGAGGTATTTTGATTTTGCGATATACCGTGACGGGGGGTACGTAGGAGGATGAGGGGAGGATATGGCATAGGAGGAGGAGGGGAGGAGGAGAAGAGGGGAGGAGGAGGGGACTGGAGGAGGAGGGGAGAAGGAGGAAGGGAGGGTACGGAAGACCTTCCCGTCCTCCCCTCGTCCTCCACTCCTTCTCAACCGTACCCTCCCCTCCACCTCCTCCTCCTCTCTCCTCCTTATCGTCCTCCTCCTCCTCCCCTTCTTTTCGCAATATATACATGTATACTCCTCCGTACTCTCCCGTCAACCTCCTGCGTACCCTCCCAAGCTACCCCTCCGTAACCTCCCCGTCCCAAATTTTCCCCGCTAAATTTAGCTGGAAAATTCGCGCCATGTTACATCAACACTAATTCACTTTCCCCGCTAAATTAAGCGGGGAAAATTACATCACAAACTTCGTCTCACGTCACCCATGAACAAATTCAGTTTCTCCGCTAGATGTAGCAGGAAAATTGACGTCACGTGACCTGAACACCAATAGACCGATCTCACCAGCCAGTTTGACTACGCCACCGCTGCCGCAATGCTTCGAGGCGACAACCTAGCTGGAGCTCTGCGCGTGTGGAGCATGAGGCGGCACGAGCCGTCTTGTGCACTGCTGCCTGCCTCCTGCGAACTAAAGTTATGGCGGCGTCACGCATGCGCCGAACGCTTGGTGAGATCGGTCTATTCAGCTTCGCGCTAAATTTAGCGGGAAAACTGAATTGGTGTTAAGGTCATGTGACGTCAGTTTTACCGCTAAATCTAGCGGGGTTACGGTGACGGTGACAACGCTTTACACGGAAACAGGCGTCTTAGAGCTGCGCTCTTTTTTACTCTGAAGAAATTTAAGCAAAACTGTGGGAATTTTTTCGTTCTTTTCAGGTATCCCTGCCGTACACACTTGTAGTTCTATTTATTGTCAAATTAATATGCCATATTTAGTCCTTTCAATGCTTCTATTCTTGGGGACAACTTACTGCGACATTTCAGCAACAACGAAAACTTGTTTGGGTGCCTCAATAATGTGTACATGTAAACAGGGTCGTGCAACAATTTTAGAGCGCAGCTCTTAGGCGCCCGTTTCCGGCTTGTGCGGCATCGGCGCCGCCGTCGCCGTCGGTGTAACCGCGCGGTGCATCATGGGAAACGTTCCACAATGCACCGCGGTGACCTTTCGGCATGGTGCCGAAACGTCACCGACGTGCATTACGGGACGTTTCCCATAATGCACCGCGCGTACATTTTTCGGCACGGTGCCGATTCGTCACCATGCCGAAACGTGACTGTACCAAAACGTCACCATGCCGAAAAAACCGAAACGTCACCATGCCGAAACGTCACTGCGGTGCATTATGGGACGTTTCCCATAATGAACCGCGCGGACGTTTCGGCACCATGCCGAAACGTCGAAACGTTGCGTGACGACGCGCGTTTCGCGCGTTAAAGATGGAGGAGGGTAGGGGGAGAGGGTACGGATGTGGAATAGGGGCATACCCTCCCCTCAGTACCCTACCCTCCTCCTTCTCAGGAGCTGCGCTCTAAATCGGCGTTACAGGAAGTTGTGAACGTCTTTCATTTTTGTAGTTTCAGTAAATACCGCTAGAAGCTAATCTCTGACGTTGACAACCTGAAGAAACAGCGAGAAGTTTCCCTCTCCGCTCAATGGCACACGCAGAAAATATAGAGAGAAAAAGCTTTCCCTTCCACAACTCGCTACTAGAACAAGGGGCGATGTGATCTGAGGCCGACTGTATACCGCCAGTGACCACGGTAGTCATGCGTTGGGGTTGGAAAGAATAAAGCATATTTTCAACTTTAGACATTTGTTAGAGTTCGGCTATTCTCATCTTTGATTGAACACGAGCCAATACGAATGTTTGGCGGTGCTGACTGTCAAGAACCCGAGCACTCGACTCGGGACAATTGAGTGCGTCACGGTGTCACGCAACTCATGGTGAGAGGTCGTGATGTCATGGGACGTCAGGGTGTAAACAACGCGAATACATCTAGTGACGTTCTCAATTTAAGTCGACTTGACGTGGTGAGTCACGCAACTACGTCACGGGGCTTAACAGTTACTTGACCTGTGTCTCGTCGGTGACAGTTCCTTGACAGCATGTCTTGAAACCATGACGTCACGTGACCACGTGACACATAAATAATTGTAGTGCCAATACAAAAGTGCCACGAAAACCCACAATTCCTCATAGATTGGAATTCGGAATATGACAATTTGATCACTACACAAAAATACAGCTGCCAATTTTTACTTCTCAAACACTCATTTTGTAATTAAAAAAAATTACCGTGAACCGTTTTGAACAGGTTACCGTTCTTTTTTTATTTCCGGTTCAATTTCGGTTCAGTTTCAAGATGGCGGCGAAGATTTCGTTTCGGTTCAGTTCCGATTCGGCTAAAAATAACGGTTCGGTTCCGGTTCGACAGTCTGCTTTCAACACAACCCTATCACTTTTAGAGTTTCCCATAGTAGCAATTTGAGAACGCTCAAGAAAGAATGTTTGAAGTAACAAAAAAGTGCCCACGGAAGCCGTAGTTCTGTAGTTTAAAAAAGAGTACTTCGTGACTGACTGTGTAAAAGGCCTTTGCCTTTGACACGGTCACGACACGGACACGGTTTGGGCACATTAATATAAGTTTTGTTCAAAAGTCCGGCGTAAGAGGTCAGAAAACTCTTCAAGTAGAGGCTGCGGGTGCCGCTCCGAATGACGAAACCATATTCGTTTGGCGACAGCAGGTTCGAAGTTTCAATGAAGTTAGATGTCATCATATACAGATGCTTTTCTAAAATTTCCTCAATGCTAGGCATGATGTAAATTGGGCAATTAACATTCCGGTTTTTAAAATTGGTTTAATAAGAGCGGTCTTTAAGTCAGTGGCAATTACACTAGAAGCTAGGATCTCATTAACTACGGTAAGAAGGACGTATCGAATAGGACAAATATTGGGGTGGAGGTCATTAGTACGATTGTTATCAATACCAGGAGACTTATTGCATTTTAAAGAACACAAAATTGAACGTAATGTGTACATAGTTACATGAGGAAGAAACGCAGACGTAGGCATAATATTATTAAGACTACAGCTGAACGATCTGAAATTATCATCTCTGGGAATGCCTGATTAAGCAGTGAAAAGCTTGTTAAACTCGATGACAACCGAATCAACATC
>JABSTQ010002078.1:0-29330 GCA_013358835.2 Ixodes persulcatus | reverse complement strand
GAGCACGAAAGCTTCGTGCCTTCAGGCTTTGCTCGAGCGCGCGAGCTGGGCAGAACCGCAAAAAGCGCTGATCTCGCGCTTCTAGCTTTGGCTTCGCTTGCAGATAAAGTGAAACGAAGTATTATGAAGCTGTGCTCACTCGTTTCCGCTCGCTCCCGACGCTCGTGTACTGCTCGTAGAATATGCACAGTAAAGGCTACGCTCGAGGAAGTCCGGCCACCAGAAAGGAGGACCAAATTACGTCAGTGCAACCTATGTATTGCGAAAGCCCGTGGCAACCGCCGAACCGCATGTCCCACATTAGACAGTTTTAGTATAGCGTTGCTGGCTCTTACGTACGCAATACGCAATAGTATTAGCCCCGAGCGCGACCGAAAGCGTCGCTGTGGTCGGCCTTCCACGATTGGCCGAACGGTGACTATGACGTCGGAAAGGGGATTATCATCGACGGAAATAAGAGGAATGAAAGAACTTTAATGTTGATGGTGTTGGCAGTGTTCCTTTGAGAGCGCCATGATTTCAAGCTTCCACCATGCTATTTACAAACACCATCGAACTTGTTGTTTGCAAGGTAATGACGTCACAAGGGGGAACCACAGGAGGGCGCCACCTAAACATCTCGCCGCTAATAGGATACGCAAAAAATAACCTGCACGGACCAAATTTAGTTGTGCGTTACGTTTCCGAGTGAACATCCCGCATAATCTTTTCTATTCAATTTGCCAGAGCCGTAGAATTTCGCGTGCTTATAGCGCCACCATGCTCCTGGAAAGAAATATTAAAATGAAAACGTGTCCAATCATTTTATTTCAAATTAAACCAAGCCGCAGCGGGTTTCCTGCGGGGTACGGAGGCTACGAGTACGAGTGCGTAGCCAAATTCGATCACGGAGCCTCCGTCAGTCGTCTCATGGAAACGGCACCTTTTATCAATGCTATCGCGGAATGAAATTCATAACCTACTGATGTCCAGTGCATAGCGAGAACTTCGGCGATTTCTTTTAGAGTCGTTCGTCCGTCGCCGATGAACTGTGCGAATAGGCTTAGCGTTGAGCAGATCGCAGCGTCGACGCACATTCGGAGCGATGAAAATTTTCACTGTGCACTCCCTTCAGCTGCACGGCGATCTGATTCGACGGCGGTAGGTCCCAGAAAGCATTGCCGAGCTGAACACCACGCAAGTTCTCGTAACACAGAACTTCAAGAACACCACGTCGGTCCTGCTGCGCCAGTCGAGGTAACCGCCATCTTGAAACTGGCGCTCTCGTTGGGCCCGAGATTTCTCGAGAGCATCCCGCAAAGCCCGCTAGCCCGCGACGCAAAATCCCCAGCGTTGCGTGCGTACGCAATACGCTAGTCCTTCTATTGCGTTCTGGACATGCGCACTCACGACCCGCAATTTCCTTGCGTACGCAAAACTATAGCGTACGGTCCACTAAAACTGTCTATTCTCGCATACATGCGTTTGCTGGGCCACGCTATTGAGCCAGCTGAGCACAGCTGGCAGCGGCGCGAGCAAGGCCACGATGGGAGCGTGATGGTGCTCGAGCCATCCCACCGTGAACCAATATTTCGGCCACCCCACGGGTGCGTGTCGCCATCTATTGGTTGGACTACCGCCTTGTTCAAGATGGCTGCCGTGGGACCGCAGCCTTAACGTGGAACCGAACACATCGGAAGTTTACGTTTATGGTCAGTAATTTTATCAACGAGTTAAAACCTCTGAGATCTTAATATTTGCTCCGTTTTACCTTAGTTCAGAGCGTATTTAACGCTAAGGGCTGATCAAGCCAATGAAGCAGCGCAAAGGTCATGCAGTTCGTTCCTGTGCCTCTGCGATCGGGCTAAACAAGGTGCAGTGGGGAATCGGTGGCCGAGTATTTTGGCGCACCGCAGCTCGAAGCACGTGGAGAAAGGCGCGTGCGCTAGCTCCGTTCAAAGCACGGAACTCACACTGCAGAACCTGCACGAGCCTTGGGTTGGGAGCCAGAGTTGCGCGTTCACGTGATTAGCTGGATAAAGTGCCGTGCAGGAAAGTAGACGTTGCGCGAGCCCCGCCGAACGTTCCCCTGCTTTTGAGCGCGCCGCGCGCCTCGAACGCGCGGCGCTGCTATTTGCCGAATTCAGTCACATGAGGAGCTGGATCAACAAACCATGCAGGAAAGACGGCGCTACGGGGATAAACGCGCAACTCTGGCTCCCGTAGGGAGCCTATTAGCCCCGTGCGCGACCAAAAGCGTCGCTGTGGTCCGCCTTCCACGATTGGACGAGCACTGACTATGACGTCGGAAAGGGGATTTATCATCGACGGAAATAAGAGGACTGAAAGAACTTTAATTTTGGCGGTGTTGGCAGTGTTCCTTTGAGAGCGCAATGATTTCAAGCTTCCACAATGCTAATAACAAACACCATCGAACTTGTTGTTTGCAAGGTAATGACGTCACAAGGGGGAACCACAGGAGGGCGCCACCAAAACATCTCGCCGCTTATAGACGTTTGCAAGCATGGCGTCCCGGCTGGTGCCCCATCCGTGCTAGCACGTGCAGCATTTACGTGAAGATAGCTTTGGCAGGCCTGGAATTCCACGTGCTTGCTCACACGAGGAAGAGCACGGCGGCCGCCAGATGCCCTGTTTGCAATCGTCTATAGACGAACACGCGGCCCTGACGTCACGCAGCTGCGGTGGCGCTGTCGACGGTACTGCGCATGCGCAGACGATTCACTTCACGCGAATTTGGTTTCTGCGCACGCGCAGTGCCCACACCTGGTGTGGGCAAACGCGGGCTTGTTTGTAAACTGCGTGTGGGTCTATAGACCAACTCAACTCTCTGACGTCACGCCGCTGCGGTGGCGCTGCTGTCAGCACTGAGCATGCGCAGGTGATTCGCCTAGGCCGAATCTGGTTTCTGCGCGCGCGCAGTGCCCTCGCCTGGTGGACAAACGCGGGCTTGTTTGTAAACAATGTGTTGGTCGATACAGGAACTCTACAATCCCCCACCTGGATGAGCATCGCAACGGCGTGCAGTCGTGTATCACTACTATACTCCGTTTCACCTTGTGTTGTACCGCAGCAAAGGCTAGAAGCGCGAGCTCATAGCGTTGGCAGCTGCCCTTGGTGCACGAGAGCTTGTGCCGCCGAGATGTGCCCTAGAGCAAGGAGCTCGTGCTTGTAGCCTTTCCTGCGGTACAACACAAGGTGAAACAGAGTATATACTCCATCTCATGAGTTGCGTGCAGCAGAGGCAAAAGCACAGGCGCAACCGCGTGACTTTCAGATTTGCTTTCCTGGTGGTGGTGATGTTGTTTTAATAAAATAATTCAAAAGAAGAGGTGGGATGCAGGGTGATAGGTTAGTCTCCCAGGAGAGGGGACAGCTGTATCACCCTGCTGGGAAGTGGGGTGAAAGAGGGACAGAGGTGAGGAAGGGAGGGGAGTAAGTATACATCATAGTTGGGATGCGATTGTTCTTGATGACGACAAATAGTCGAGGACCGCTCGAAGAACACTTGTTCGCACTGCACGTGATCCCGTTGGAAACAGAACGTTTGTCATAATCGGAGAAGGTATGGCGGCTATGTTCACATTTTCAAGGAACCTTTGACGACAGTCTGCAAGTAATGGGCACGTTCATAAAATATGGTCAAGGTCTTCCACCACGTTGCAGCTTCACATAGCGGGGAAGAGGAGCGCCCAATGAGGTGGAGTCGTGCTTTTGTGTTGGCGCATCCGACTCGAAGTCGATGAAGAAGCGCCTGTTCTTTTATTTTAAATTTTTTCCTCGGAATGAGATGTGGAGGAGATCTTGCTGCTGTCTCAGGGTCGGGGTGTAGCATTCTAATGCTTCTTTGAATAAAAGAATTGGCCGAATTGTATGTGTGCACAAAGAAGCTTGGTGAACTGTCGGAGTGGGCAGCTGTGGCAAGAGCATCGGCGTCTTCGTTACCTTGGATGCCGACGTGGAAGGAATCCATTGAAAATAAAAGGTGTTTCCATTTCTGCCTGCGGTTTGTGCAAGTTCTGCAGTTGTTCGAGCAAGAGGGGAAGCATTCTCCAGGTTCTTGAGTTGGCGTAACGCTCCTTTCCAATCCGTAAAGGCCACAACCGATCGGGGAGCTGGGGGGAGGGGTGTCTCGGTGATAGCTAGCCTGATGGCCTTTAATTCAGCTGTTGTGGTGTCGAAGCAAGTATCAAGCTGTCCCATGTTGCTGAGGCCAAGTTCCGGGACATTGTACGCTGCTGTAGCTGTGTTGTTCTTAATACTGCCATCAGTGTAAATATGTAACATTCTATCGTAATCTGTGTGTATTAGCTCTAGTGCAATTTTCCGGGATATCACCGCTGCTACCCGCCGACGTTGTGGTAGGTCAAGAATCTCCGTGGCAACTTTGAAGAGTAACTCCTGGTGTGGTGGCGGTAGAGGTGGGACGTTTTCCGGATAGCCGATTTAGTCACGGAAAGCTTTGGCGACTCGACCAAAGCGAGAATGGTGTCGGGATGCTAGTTTGTCGATGAATTTGGAAGTTGACTGGGCACGGTGAAGCCTAGTCATGTGTCGTAGAGCCCTCTCATGGGCCTGCAGCTCTAGTGGTGAATCCCCTGCTTCGATTAGTATAGGTAGGCACTGCGAAGTTTTAGGAAGGCCTAAGCATATGCGTAAGGCTTTCCTGTGAAAGGGCTCTAGCTTCTTCCTTTGCGCGTTTGATATTGTCAGAAGAGGTAGAGCGTAGAGGAAGCGGTTTACAATAAGTCCCCTACGAAGGCTCAGCATTGTATTCTGACTGCTTCCCCAGTCAAGACCGGCGATGCGTTGGATTGCACCGAGAAACTTTTCACCCTCTGATAAGACTTTTTTTACAGCAGGTTGCCAGTTTACTCTGTTGTCAATATTGACACCGAGATATTTGACGGTGTTTTCTCTCCTAATCTGCTTGCCATGTAACTTCAAGGATGAATATTCACCTCGAATGCGTCCACGTGGTCGGTAGGTTAGTGCAATTGTTTTTTGATATTTTTAGCCCTGCGTGGTGCCAAAATGACGTAGCAACATTGAGGGCGCGTTGCAGCCTGGCTTGTACTGTGGTAGATAGGCGGGTGGGTCCAGTGCACCACAAAGCAATATCGTCGGCGTAGATCGTGCAATGTATTGGAAATGTTTCCGTCTGAGGTAGTGCAGGAGGAAGTCCAGCCATCACTATGTTAAACAGTAGTGGGCTTAGGACACTTCCTTGTGGGATGCCTTGAGTGCTATCTCGTGCAGAACTCTTTGCTCTTGGTAACTTTACGTAAAATGTTCTTCCCCGGAGAAAGGCTTCAATGAACTGATATATTTTCCCACCAATTCCAATAAGTCTGAGACGTTCAAGAATAATTGTATGCGGAAGAGCATTGTAAGCTCGATGTATATCGAGAAACTCCACATGTACAATTTTCTTTTGTGTCTTCGCTTGTTCGAGGGATGAGGCCAGATCTCCTATTGCATCTGTAGTTGAGCGACATTTGCGAAATCCCGAAATCTGTTGAGCAAAGGAGTCCATCTTCTCTAGCTGCCAGTTCAAACCTCTATAAACCCTGCGCTCCATCAATTTGCAGAGGCAACAGGTAAGAGAAATTGGTCGGTACGAAGAAGCCTCAGTTGTTTCTTTTCCAAATTTAAAGGGGCCATGAAACGAATTTTGGGCTGGGATAAATGATTTTAAATTGGGACTTTACTAATCGCATATCTTTTAGTTAGCAAAAAAAAAGAGGGTAGAAAGTCAAAAGCCAGCCTTTCGGTACGAACATTTGAAAATATAGCGGACTATTTTGTACCTTCTTTCCTTCGAAAGCTCTCCGCCTTTTCACTATGATACATCCGCGGTTCCCAAAGCGCGTCAGCGGTGCCAAACTGACGTCAGCCGAACCCAGCTCACGCATTGGACACGAGAACTGCGTCACTCGGACGTTTGCGCTCGTCAACAATCAATCCGTCGACGAATATTTGGATTCGTGTTCGTGGCCAATGAGTGTCCTGACGAAGCTTATCGTCACTGAGGAATGACAAGTTCTATGGTGTGCATAAAAAGCACGGTGGAAGCTAGGAGTCATCGCACCGGTGCCGAAGAATGTTACGACGACGTGGTTTCACAATTCGCATTTGAGTTGAGGATTAAAGCTAAAAAGGAAGAAGTAGAAAAATCGTTTCATGACCCCCTTAAGGATCGGCGTTATTGTTGATTGCCGTCAGCATTCGGGGATGTCTCCAGAGTTCCAGATGTCGTTGAGATGAGTGAGAAGTACAGGCTGATGTTCGGTGTCGAGATTCTTTAAGGCCTGGTTCGTAATTCCGTCTGGCCCAGGTGCGCCTCGTCTTTGGCAACGAGAAAGCGCGAAGGGGAGTTCAGCGAGCGTAAAGTTGTTATCAATGCAGACAGTGGTGCGACATGCAATGTGAGGCTCAGGTGCGGAGGGGGCGTCCCGTGGCAGGCTGACTTAACGCGCAAACTCGTTTGCGAAAATTTCGGCCAGGCTTGACATACTGATGTTGCTTTTAATAGCAATAGCCGCAAAAGGACAGCTAGGAGAAATCGGAGTGAGGAAGCATTTTACTGTTTTCATGGGTGTTCGAGACCCCGAGTCTGTGTTTAGGGAATCAATCCGTTGATGCCACTGCGTTCTTCCGAGCCGAACCGTGTGTCTTCGGAGCACAGCCTCTTTTCGCCTTGATACGGTCCAGTCTTCCGCCTCGTCTGTTCTTCTAGCAACTCTTTGAGCTCGCCGGACAGCCGCACGAAGGTTTAAATAAGTGAGGTCAGGGATGGGCTTCGTTACGGGGAGAGTTAGAGTTTTGGTGGCTGCATTGAGTGCTGTTGATATCGCGCCCTCAATTTCAGGTATCGGTGGGACGGACATCAACTTGGATATACAAGACCGATATAAATACCAATAGATCACTTTATGTATTTTTTTCTTGATTGGGATACTTTTTGAGGCGTCAGTCGGATGTGAAGATGGTTACTACCCCATGAGTGCGGCTCTATGTCCCATACCATTTGGATGTCTTGGGAAGCAAATGTGAGGTCCAGCACGCTGGCATTTCTTAGGTGTGCTCGGATAAAAGTTGGTGTCCCTGAGTTGAGGCATTTGAGATCGAGGTCCCTCATAACGTCTAACAGTGCTGTGCCTCGTGATGGCGTCACATCGCTACCTCAAGCGGGGTGATTAGCGTTAAAATCTCCACACTATACTAAGGGACCCGGACAGCGTGCGCGAATAAGCCGTATTGATTCAGCATCCCAAGGCTGACCTGGGCGAACATAACTGAATATGATTGTAACGTCCCGCCCAGACACGCGCAAAGTAAAGGCAACGTGTTCATCAATTACAGTGTTAATGTCTTCAAGGTTGACCTCCATTTGCGAGATGTATCGTTTGACGAAAAGTGATGCCCGTGATCTTCCGTCTGGATGGGGTGTTTTGCTGTGATATTCGACGTATGGTGAAAGCCTGTGTGTACCACGCTGAAGATATGACTCTTGAAAAGCAAGAACATCCGTTTGGGTTTCTCTCAGGCGCTGACGGAGTTCTGGTAGGCGTGGTGTAAGGCTGTTGGTGTTCCATTGAATAACGGTAGGGAGGACTTGTGCGGGTCGTGTCCTAGGACGTCATTTGGTTTGGCTGTGTTTACCCATAATGCTGGTTATTCAACCCATCATGAAGCACTAAACATTTTAATACTGTTTCCATTGAGAGCAAAGCTTGAACTTCAGCAAGGTCGCTTGCTTCCGGTAGGGATTGAATGATAGCTTTTGGAGCCACAAATAGCATCGTAAGCAAAGGATTCCGTTCCAAGTTGCCGGATGGGGTAGGTGTCTTGTGTTGATTTGATTCAGAAATCCTCAGTTTTGGTTGTCTTCGAAATTGAGGGGCAGGCGTAGGCCGTTGTTTTGGCGGCCGTTGTTTTGTTTCCTGTTATTTGGAAGATGCGGGTAGTTTTCCTCATACACCATTAGATTATGCTCCACGGTTGGCTTTACGAAATCCGGGTTCACAGCTGCTGGTTTGTGTTTTGGAGATTTTCCGTACTTCATCTCTGTATTGCGTGCAAATGTTGCTGCCTTCTTGCTGGGACATAGGCCGTATGATGCCGGGTGAGATCCACCACAATTTGCGCAGCAAGGTTGACGCCTCAGTGAGCAGTCCTTTTGGCTGTGTGCGGCCGCGCAGATCTTGCATTTCTGTGAGCCTTTGCAGTATATAGTCATGTGCCATGCTTCTGACAACGGAAGCATTGCATGGCAATTCCGAAGTTCTTTTGTACGAGGTGGCTCGTAAATCCGAGAAACACTTTTGTTGGCATTGGTTTGTCAGGTCGAAATGTGAGGATCACACTCTCGTGAGGCTTGACTGTTATAGTTTCATCGTCATTTTGAATGTACGATGCTTGCCGACGGACTGTTGTAACTCCGGAGTCTTTCAAGTACTCCAGCAGCTGCTCATCTTTGTATTCTCGGGGCACTGGGGCACTCCTGTTATTTCACCGACGCTTCTGGAGTATGATGCGGGAACACTACTTGTACATGGAATTCCAGCGAGTGCTGTGATGGCGAGGAGTTTATTGGCTGATGTCAGAGATGACATGTTCACGACTACGTTGCCATCCTTTGTAAAATGGTGGGCTAGTAGCTTTTCTTGCGCTACGGCGACTATCTCTGTGGCCAGGTTGTTAGGGTTTACCAACCAAAAAGATTCCATTGGATTGGAAGCCTTGAACATGATTGGGATTCCTGTTGCTCGATATTTTCTAGGAGATACCAGCGTAAATGGGGTGGGGTCGTCGTCCTCATTGCTTTGCATGTCGTTTTCGAATTCGCTCATGTCTCGGTGTCTTTTTGCGCACGTAGTCTTCCGGTCAGAGATGTTCGGGGAGGCGGTGCAATTGTTCAGGCCAGGGTTCGACATATTCTTTGACGGCAGTCCAAACGCGGTACTGGCAGTTCGCCCGAAGGCGACAGATGACCGCTGTTGGCGCAATATACTGAGAAGTCCGAGAGAGAGAGAGAGAAAATCGTTTTATTAAAATAATAATAAAATTCGGAGAGGGTTAGTCTAGCCGATAAGCTGACATTGTTCGCTCCGAGAAAGGAAAAAAAATGTTAAAAGAATAGATGAAGAGCGGAAAGAAAGAGAAGAATAAAGAGAAAGATGAGAGGTATAGAGTTATTCATCACGAAAGCACTTTCGTATGTTCATAACTTTAGAAAATTACTCTGCTTCTTATAGATGACCTTGTAGCCCAGTGGCTTGAAGGAACTATTTAAAAAAAAATAATAATATCAGCCGGGACGGAAAAAAGGAGGACTTGCCTGCAATCGTCTTCTTCCTCCTCCGCTTTCATTACAAGAGCACTCGCGAAAGGCAAGAAATCTGAAAGCCATGCGCCCACGCCATGCCTTGGCCTTTGCTGCGCACAATTCGTGAGACAGAGTACACGTGATGCACGTTAAAGACCCCCGGCTAGCAGTCGTACTGCACTGGCTAAATTTCTCATCTACAGTGGGTAACAATGCCGCTGTACGAAATTTCTGGTGTCTAAAGTATTAGACTAATTTTCAATGCACTATGACATTGCATTTTAATGTGCGCGCGCGTTCGCGTTTTGTTTTTTGTTTAACACATTTGATTAGGTGACTTTTACTTATAATGAAAGAGTGTACAGTTGTCGGAGTTCTGGGAAAATATTATATAATCCAAAAATAAACACGCCAACGCGAAACAAACAAATGTGGCGCTTTTAATTTAAGAAAACAGAAAATAAGAGGGGTTATTACAATTGTCTTTTAAATGAAATAGAGGTTGGCGCCTAAATCACTTTAGGTTTGCTCGTACCCAAGGCTATAAAAGCGAGCTTCATGATTTGAACGGCTCTACCGACCCCGTGCGCTTGCCCACTGGAAGATTAGTTGAGGGCAGCATGGTCGTATTGTTTAAAAGCACGACATGCTGCGAGCGAAATGAATCTATGAGTTCCGCGTCGCCTCGCACGTCTGCTGAAACCAAATACTTTAGTTACAGTGTTCTAGAGAGTGTAGTGGCAAGAGCGGCGCCCGCTTACAATGGGCCGCGTGAAGACGGTCAACGTAGATGCCGCGAGTGGCGCTGGAGTTCCGTGCCCTAGGAGAATTTGTGGCAGATGGAAGATGTGCGATGAGCGAAGAAGAAGACGAAGCTGAAGCGGTACGCTTCTCCCGAACGTAGCACCGTAGCACTTTTCTTTGTGGTGTAGTGATGGGGAGTCTTCCCCTTTCCGTTACCGTCTCGTTCATAAATGTAAGGAAAAAGACGGACGCGCCATGATGCAAGTCGGGCTACCCGGTCAACAAGGGCTGCCACCAGCGATCGTAAGCCGTCGCTGTTTCGTGCGCCAAAGGAGGAGTTGCGCAAACTGCAGTGCGGAAAAAAATCTTAAGCGAGAAGATGAACGCCTCGCCTAGACATCAGCGGTGTGCGAGAGACATTTTGAACCGCGCCTTATCCTTCGGGGCTATGTGCACATCGTCAATGGCAAAGAGGTTAGGATTCTATGCCGCAATATATCATGACTATTTTGTAGTCTTTTTGCGTACTATGTTGCTGGATATCTGACATGTGCTTGCTGTGTATGTCGATGAAGTGCATTACCATTTTTGAGAAGTCATAAAGCAGTGAGTTGAGAATATTTTTTTCTTCATATTAGGGGTTGTTGAAGTTTGCGTTCATATCGTATTTTAATGCTTCATGTACTCCCAAACGATGTATTTTTTTTTTTTTTATAGAGTGCCTTCCACAAAAAAAAAATTGTTATATGTTCGCTAGTTGCAGTGGCACCTTGGCCGTTCCCAAACGCGCTCCGCCTTGCACCTTAGAAACGCCGGTCCCTGCATCAGCAACACGATGACAAAAACAATACAGCAGTTTATTGTTCCTCTCACCATTAAAAAAGTGAAAGATTTATTGAGATTTATTTGTCTATTTTTCCTTGTTATATCAGTACCGCGTGGTTTCTTTCGTAGCTATTAAGCGTGCAGCCCAAGTGATAGCGTTGCTGAACGACCTGTCAGTACTGAGAAGGGCGTGGGGGGTCGATTTTAATCACATGATCTCCATCAAAAACACGCGAATAATAAATGTAGAGGATAGCACACACTCTAGAGGCATTAGTGCAAAGGAAAACCTACAATTTTTCACATTAGCACTTTTTCTGCGTCACGAAAAGCTCCAGTCGAATCACAGTAGTACGTACACGCCGAGCAGCACCTTTCCAATGTTTACAAATCCACAGCCCTGCGTGCGATCTCCACAGCTCAGCACGCGCGTGTGCGTCGCTCCGGAAAACGAGCAAAGCACGCGCCATACGCACGAACACTGGAAATGGCACCGGCCATACGCTCTTTCTTGGAAAAGTCTAGCTTAGAGTTCCTGTATAGGCTCCCTACGGGAGCCAGAGTTGCGCGTTCACGCATGGCATGTGGATCCAGCTCCTCACGTGACTGAATTCGGCGAATAGCAGCGCCGCGCGTTCGAGGCGCGCGGCGGGCTCAAAAGCCTGGGAACGTACGCCGGGGCGCGTGCAACGTCTACTTTGCTGCACGACACTTGATACGGCTCCTCACGTGATCGGATCTCGGCGAATAGCAGCGAGGGCGGCACGCGGCATGTGGAATCAAACGCGCAACTCTGGCTCCCGTAGGGAGCCTATACAGGAACTCTAGCTCCTATGGAAACGCAGCGACGCCACCGGTCTTCAAAGAGCACGGCGCCGTTTCGCACGGGACACAAGAGATGGCGCAACGAACGCCGCCAACGAACGAGCATACGGCGCCGAGAGCCAGCGTCTTTGGCAGACAGTCCTTTCGACTCAAAAGCGGCGCGCGTTCCGCAGGCGGCGACAGTCGCAGAAACAAAAACAGGCGCGGTAACAACAAGCAACTGCAGTTCCGTGTCTGCTAAATACGCCGGTTACGAAAATTAAAAAGCGCGAAAGACAAGGACAAGAGAGAGACTACACAGGACAAGCGCTTACTCGCAACTGACGTCAGTTGCGAGTAAGCGCTTGTCCTGTGTAGTCTCTCTCTTGTCCTTGTCTTTCGCGCTTTTTAATTTTCGTAATGTTTAACCAACTAGGCCAACAAATCATTTTGCTACAATTCCTTTCTTCTACAATAGGCCCCTTTATGTGTAACTTTCCGTGTTCTTCTACGTTGGACCCTGTTTCTTTTTACATTAATTTAATCGCCATCTCAACATGCAAGGCGAGGTATTACTCCTTCGCCATCCGACACCATGTGGTTCCCCAAGACATCAACGGACTGTTCGGCTGCGGAAGACCTTCAACGCATCACGCCAAGAGGATATGTAAGATCGTTCGTTCCGAATTGTGGAGGCAGGTACGATTTTATCGAATGTGCCTCAAGGTCCTAGCTGGCTGTGGATTTTCTGGCAGTGCTCAGTGGTTAAGGTACAACCACTTTCTACATTCAGCAAGCCAGATGACTGATTTCCTCTGGTGGTCCTACATCCCACACCTGAAACATCTCCGCAACCAAAACAAGGAACGCCAAGGCGAGTGTGTCACTTTTCTGGGGAATGCGTCGCTTCCTGCACATCTAGGCAAGGTCCTTGAGAAGGGTCCGAAGTTCTGTACGATGCCCACAAGGCAAGGCGCCCACTTGTTATCTACTGTTCATGACATCGCGGCGAAAGCTCCAGAAAATGACAGGCCACGATGCATCGATGACTGCGTTGATGTTTTACTGAGGGTGGGTCCTAATCGTGCAAGCGAAATTAAACTTTCAAGCATTGTGGGCCACTTTCATCGAAACAATATGAAACTGTTAGTGTCCGACAAAGAGGGAGGGTTCGTTGTGGCACCTCAGAACATCTACGTAGAAAAGGCGGAGGTGGCCTTGGGAAAAAACTTCAACCTCCTGCCTGACTTCAAATCGAAACTTCTCAAGGCCAAGGCTCTACAACTGTGCCACAGGCTGGAATTGAACCAACTACGAAAACAAATCATCGCATCCAAAGAGAACCAATTGGAAGTTTTTTTCACGGCCAAGACCCACAAGGAAGGATGTCCTTTTCGCGTAATTGTGACCGAGAAGGGGTCTTGGCAGGGTGAAATGTCGCGGTACCTTCTGCGTCATTTGTCTGTCCTCCAACTTGATGACCCATTCCTGATATCCAACTCAGAAGTAATGATTCAGTACCTGCAAGACGACTCAACTCAAACACGATACGGGTTCTCCCTAGATGTTGAAGACTTATTTTATTCAATACCACACAGAGAATTGTTTGACATCGTCAGCGAATGCATCGACTCCAATGGAGCCCTACGTTTTCAGAACGCCTGTGGCATACCGGTCGCGTCTTTCCTAGAGCTTTTGAAGTTCTATTTGTGCTCGACGTTTGTCACGTTTTCAGGAGAAACTTACATACAGAAAAAAGGAATCTGCATCGGGTCATGCGTAGCCCCCATTTTGTGTGACATTTTTCTTTCAAAGTGTGACAGGGGCATATTCCAGGGTGTGAACTCCTATCCAGTCGCACGCATATTCAGATACGTTGACGACTATCTTGTGCTCATGACACAAATACCTGACGCAAACGACATCAACATCATCAAAAACATATTTCTAGGTCAGGCCCAAGGATTGAACTTCACCCACGAAACTCCGACTAACAACAACCTCCAATTTCTCGATACACGACTCACCTTTCAAAATGACCACGTCTGTTGGATGTATTCACCTAGATCCAAGAAACGAATACTTCAATATGAATCTGCACACTCAAAACTAGTCAAAAGGGGCATTGTGTCTAGTTGTTTGAGCGCTGCCCTGAAAAAGTCTTGCATTCATTCAGCAAGAGAGAGCTTTGACGCGCAAGTATCAAGGCTCAAGGCGTCTGGCTACCCCACTTCCATCCTGTCGGACGTTGTTGAATGTCTGATAAAACCAAACAGAACAAGCAAGAGAAGTAGAGAAAAAAGAAGTCGACCAGCGGTTGTCCCTTATATCCATCGCATCTCCCACAACTTCAAGAGAATCGCCTCTAAATACAATGTGCCGGTTGTGTTTTCAGCCCCCGACAAGCTAAAAAAGCTCTGCCCCAAAGTCAACACCCCGCACAAAAAGCCTGACAAATGCAGAGTCAGGCACAGCAACCAATACGTCAACTGTTGCAGCGGAGTAGTGTATATGATCCCGTTCACCTGTGGGAAGGTTTATGTAGGACAGTCGGGAAGATGTATCAACGTAAGGCTCAGAGAACATGCGCTGTCTTTAAAATCCTCTCCGTCGGGGCATCTCGCTCTACATGTGAGGGACTGTGGATGCGCCCCGCTACTGCCCGGCACAACGATCCTGACGCGGAGTCCAGATAAGCGAACTCGAGAGATTTTAGAGGCTGAAGTCATTGAGACCAAAGGAGACGACTGCATCAGTGCTCCATCGGTGACTTTGTCATCAAAAGAATTAGGCTACATGAAACACTTTCCTTAGATATTCTTAATTTGGCTTACCTTCCTCTTTCTTTTTTTATTTTTTTATTTTTTTCACTCAATTGTTCACTGCCACTTTAATCATGCCCACCATTTCCTTTTGTTTTTACTAATTTCTTTAAATTTTTTAATTCTCAGTCTTTTCAGATCCTTTCACTCAATTCTCTTAAATATTTGCAACATTTAACGTTAGGGTCTTTAATGTCTTCGTCTTCCTCATCTTCCGAATTAAAACGTCAGTTGCGAGTAAGCGCTTGTCCTGTGTAGTCTCTCTCTTGTCCTTGTCTTTCGCGCTTTTTAATTTTCGTAATGTTTAACCAACTAGGCCAACAAATCATTTTGCTAAATACGCCGGCTCTCGGCGTCGTCTGCTCGTTCGTTGGCGGCAGTTGGCGTCGTGACCGCTTGCGCCATCTGTTGTGTCCCGTGCGAAACGGCGCCGTGCTCTTTGAAGACCGGTGGCGTCGCTGCGTTTCCATAGGAGCTAAGCCTTTTTTCTTCTTTACTTTTTTCTCAGGTAAGTTCGCTCTTTGCAAATGTTACAAAAAAAAAAATGCACCATCTGTGGGCAACGCTGCACAAAGTCGTAGCGCGATAGGTTAAGAAACCGAATTTTCCGGTCGATTTAAAGAGCCTGCCGTCTCCTTGTTTCAGCCTGTAGATAAAGGTTGCCGCCCGGCGTCGGCAGCAGTACGGTTACCATGGCAACCTCCCAGGCACAAAATGGAGATCACTATAGGCGCTTCTGACGTCGTGCATTTAGATAATTTTGCGTCGTGTCGCTACTCTGGCAGCTACGCTGCCATATAGAGTGGCTCTACCGACGACGAGGCTGACAGGGGCACGTTCCTGTAGCAAATCTAGGAGGGACGAGACGAGGCCATCTCCGCTGGGCTCTAGACATGAAGCGCGTGTGTCGCCGGCGCTTCGTTTTTCTTTATCCAAGCCTCTTGCCACAGTTCCTAGGGCACAGAACAGCAGCGCTACGGTGTCGTCTATACGCGCAAAATCTTCACGCGGTGGCCGCCGCTCTTGCCACTACAACTCTCTAGAACACTGCACTTTAGTGTATTTGGTGAAACAAAGATTACCTTCTTTATGTGTGCAAAGCCCTCAGTTTTCACGAGACTGCACGCCTTTTTTATTATTATTTATTTCGTTTGTAATCCTACTGCGATTCAGCTCGTGCTCTTTTGTGTGCGACATGCATTAGACACCAAAGTAACCCAGAAGCATTCTATTTCGCTTATTGCGAAAAACCAATGCTGGTGGCCACGCTTGTCACAATCAACACACTTCACACATGGTCGTATAGTCTGGGTAAACAGTGTTGTTTTTCGAGAACAACTGCGACAGTATGAAATCACGTGGCAGAAAACACAGTCATCACGCGCTTGGTTGCAAACACTTGGCAGCCAGTGAATACTCATCATTGGAGCCAAGCTTATAAGTAGCTGTCATCAGGTAGAGGTTTTCTATCAACACAGAATTAGAGTATTTCGTATTTTATATTGTAAGCAATCAGGAGACAGCTAAACCAAGCCTGAATGTAATAAGGTAGTACTATGAACATTCAAACGTTGCGGCCTGAGCAGTATGTGCATAGAAGCTTTCGATGCACCCTTAACTTTCGATGCGCTCGACGCCGGTAAAAAAACGTAGCTCTGTTTCAGTGTTCATCAGCGTGCGATGTGCGTACTTACAGCATATTTATACGTCACACTCCACCCTTTATATATTTTTCATTTTTCTTGCATACCACTTGTTTGCATGCCCATATCACGAAATTAAGACTTATATTGCTTACACTGTCTGCGATAGCTCTCCACAGAAATAGAAACTTTGACTAAAGTAGAAGTTTCATTTATCACTGAACTCTGACTAAAATTAATTTTGATCATTATCTACACCTTACAGACATTTTTTTTTTTTTTTTCTGCTTCCGAGTGTCATGGTTCTATACTTCGTTTCACTTTATCTGCGAGCGAAGCCAAAGCTTAAAGCGCGAGACCAGCGCTTTTTGCGTTTCTCCCCGGCTCGCGCGCTCGAGCAATGCCTGAACGCACGGAGCTTTCGTGCTCGCGCTTCCAGCCTTGCCTTCGCTCGCACATAAGGTGAAACGAAGTATAGTCATAATAAACACCCCAGTGACCTAAATTGACCTAAATGAGACACCTGATCAAAAGAAATTTATTTTCAGAAAAATAATTTTTAAAGCTTGATTTTTGGAACACTACGCCTATCATGTTACCCCATCCCAGTGTGCTAACGGCGCGCAGGCGATTTTAAATTTTTCAACGCGTCGGTTGTTTTGTTGTGCATGTGTCTCGTCATTTGGCTGAGGACAATGGACCTCTTGGCGAATATGTGCTGCCACCTAGACACGCAAATCGGTTCGAGACTAGGTGACTGGAAAACAACGCGCGCCCAAGGCCTCTCCCACCCGTTCCACACCCAAAATGTCAGCTACATCCTGTTCACCCATTGAGGCGATGTGACCTAGATACGGCTCCCCCAAGCTCACCTTTGTCCCCATCGTGCGTGATCTTCCGCCCCGAGGTCGACACAACGAAACCGCTCAAAGGCGAGAAATGCAAGATGGCGGATTGTTTGGAACTAGACACTCTCGAACCCAGGCGCATGAAATACTCCGCGCATGCGCACCGCGTATTTCTACAAAAGGTCCATTTTCGCGTTTTGTTCTGCCCACATTTGCTGAAGACGTGAGCTCGGAGCGTAGGCAACTGGACCCCTTGCACGAGAACTGACACAGCCGTGCGCGTTCCAAAGAAAGCTCGTGCAGGGAAAAACAAGTAAGAGACCAGGGATGTCAAATTCAAGATATAGAAAAATACCCCACTGTATCGAAGCGCCACCACACACGAGTTTTCGCATTGATGTACAGGCCTGGGAGGTGATCCCACCGCCTTCTGTTGGTTCAGAATCACGCTAACCAAGAATACACAGAAAGAATAAAACACATGAAGGACGAACACAGACACACACAGTTCTTTCAATGAGCAACGAACATTTACGAAATGCCCATGACGCTACGCCAATGAACTTCAAAGAATTGAAAGAAAGAGAACGAAAAATTATATCGTTCTCTTTCTTTCAATTCTTTGAAGTTCATTGGCGTAGCGTCATGGGCATTTTGTAAATGTTCGTTGCTCATTGAAAGAACTGTGTGTGTTTGTGTTCGTCCTTTATGTGTTTTATTCTTTCTGTGTATTCTGTAGATTTCAACGCGCTCTGCTACGTATACGCTAACCAAGGGTGGGGTGGCACCTTAAAGGCCGGCTCTCACATACAGCGAAGCGCTGATGTAGCGCTTCCCACGTGCCGTCAGCTACTTATTGTCTGCCATGAGCAACAGTTTTTACGGTGCGGTACAAAGTGGTGAATGCTTCCGTCAGCACGCGCTTAGCGCGAGGTCAGCGCTATGCTTGTAGCGCTCCGCTGCATGTGTGAACAGGCCTTAAGGCCACGGTCCCACTGAATGTGGTAGTCTAGGTACTTTTTGGCAGGTCATTATTCATCTTCTTTTGAACACTGTTTTGTGGGATTGATGTCGTTCGAAAGGCAAAGTAATCCTCTTTCATTTGATATTATGTATGTATTGGTTTATACTGCTCATGCGCATTTGTAGCGTTGCGATTATGATGGCGCGGACCCTCACTTGCTCCGCTGGTTCATGTTTCATGAAGAATCTATTAAAGATAATACGGTTCCAAGAGAGCAGTTTTGTTCAGATGATGTCGGAGCAGAATGTAACGATATACTTTTTTGGTATTTGCACTAATTTGTTTTGTTAATATCTCCAAATATTGCCCTAAAATTGTAATTTTTCAGCACAAATATGTTTTTAATGATATGCGCTAGGGCAATGAAATTAGCTACAGATGTAGTGCTTATAATTGGTAATATGCAGAAAAAATTTAATGTTGTGTAAATATTTTTTTGTTTAGATATTCTATATCAAACGTAGCACTTTTTTGTGCTTCGAGTCACGGTGCTTCAAATGCCGCTGAGGAAATAATTAAACAATGATAAAATCTTTTATGACATTTAGAACTAAAATGGTTGCCCAAAAGGTGGACGATGGCTTTTCTTTATTTTCAAAGTCATAACGCTCCAGGAGCCCTTCAAACTTACCTGTTTTTGACGCATATCTTTTTTGGACATCAAACATATTTATTGGCATCTAATAACATTTATTGCATGAAATAAATATACATTGCAGTGTGTACGATTTTCGCAATGATCTTGCTTTGGTTTCTTGAAAGGTGTAGAGCTTAGTTAATTTTAAAAACAATTAAAAACTGTTTGGGTGTTTTGTTGCGCTACCTGCCGGATGGCAGCCAAAACTGCTGATTTCTAATGTTCAAGAAATTTTCGAGGGCGGCGTTGGCGTCTGCATCATCATCAATGTCCGTGTCTCTTTGCCTTCACATTTAGAAAATATGTTGGAAGATTTACTATCGACAAATGAATGGATTAGGTATTGGGTCAGGTTAATAAATCTAAGATAAATAATTACACAAGCGTAGTGTGATATAATGTGTTCATTATTCGATATGATTGAAATCGATAAACAATAAAGACGAAAAGGAAAAGAATACACCCGAGCTCACCTCGTGCCTAGAGTCACTAAATGAGCTGCGCTTAGAGTATCGGCACTCCGTTCCCCAACATTGTTGGGGGCGCCGCCATTTTGGGTCTTGTGCAGAGCAAACACAACTGCCGCTCGTCATGATTCAAAAGTGTGACTTCCTCAGCCCTAGATCCGGTGACAGGAAGCCGATGCAATATTGCTTTCCTCTGTCGCGGACTGTTTAAACATTTGTGGAGGACGGAAAAGTGTTTCCTGTGATTTCAGATAAAGCTTCAGATAACTGGCAACCATGATTTTAAGCCACAATATGCCCAAGTGTCGTTACTCTAAGCGTAGCTTATTTAATGACACTATTCATGCCCTTGTTCAAGGAGCTTGTAATACCTGAAGGGGCCATGACGTAAGCCCCGTGGGTTTCACAAGCCACTACCTTTTGACGCCTGCTTCTTCTTCATTGTTCCCGCTAGTGCCACTAAATTAGCTACGCTTCAAAGTAGTGACACTTGGCCATATTGTGGCTTAAAATCATGGTTGCCAGTTATCTGAAGCTTTATCAGAAATCACAGGAAACGCTTTTTCGTCCTCCACAAATGTTTAAACAGCTCGCGACAAAGCAAAGCAATATTACATGAGCCTCCTAACACCGAATCTAATGCTGAGGAAGTCTCACTTTTGAATCATGACGATCGGCAGTTGCGTCTGCTCTGCACAAGCACCAAAATGGCGCCGCCCACAACAATGTAGGGGAACGAAGTGCCGACACTCTAAGCGCAGCTCATTTAGCGGCTCTAGTTCCCGCAAACCTCCTTTCCCCTGACTGAAACTGAAACTAAATATGAATAATACACCATTATTATAGCTTATTTAGTTATAATCAACTACACATGATGAGAGGAGGAAGCGGCCAGGTAGGAGAAACGCGGGTTTTATGAGTGACCGTTCTAACCGTCTCAGAAAAGAGAACGCCAGCTTGCGCTGGTTTCAAAAAGATCTGAAGAAAAGAGGCGGTACGCTGTGTTCTTTGTGATTGTGCGTCTAATTTATATACAGGTATATTTGAAGATCGACGATGGACGTCGATCGTCTCGAGGTAATGTAACGTAATAACATTATAAAAATAATAAACATAATGAAGGACTGAACGACTCACTTTTTCAATTCATGAATTGTAATATGGCGGTAGCCTATTGTACTGTTCATGAAGAGCAATATGAGGTGACGAGGTAATGATAAAATGATGAGGCTTTATAAGGACGACGACATTAGTGGGTATCGAACCACAACGTACAGTGCCAGACTTGTTTCAAGTATCGTGTACCCAAAGACTTTTCATCACCCGCAACAGAATATGGTGAAATCAATGAGGATTCTGCTTTACAACTGTACGTGGAACATGAAAACTGCACTGTGCGAAAGCGCGGCTTACTCATTGATATGAAGGACAGATTTCTAGCAGCATCCCCTGATGGACTGCTTGGAACAAATGGCTTCGTTGAGGTAAAGTGTCCCCGTTCCAAAAGATTCTTATAGCCTACCGAAACCGCAAAGGAGTATGAGGTGAAAAAAAAAAAAAGTAGCCTGGTGTGACAGGTCCAAATCACCATCATAGCTTCTGCTACCAAATACAAGGGCAGTTACACAATACGCAAAGAGAGTTTTGTGATTTAGTTATATTTACACTCAATGGCATTGATATGTCGAACGTATTCAAAGGGATGACACAGCTTCTGGTCAAAGAACATGGAGCCTTTTCTACTCAAGTTTTACATGAAAGGCCGGACTTCCGCTGGAATTCCTCACGTAGACGAGTTGTCCGATCGAATAAACTGCCATTACTCCCGATTTGGGAATCTCTCGATCTTCGTTCGTAGACCATATATTGTCATGAGATCGAGGGGTGTGGCTCTTCGTCCGCCGAACATTGCTTCGGCGGGTGTTTTTCTCGTAAAAGATGAGACCGTCGCGTGCTGCCGGAACAAGAACATGGCGATTCTTCACTGAACTGCTTCTTCCGTAAGCTTTAAGAGGGCCTTTTCGTTTCCCACACCATCTGTTCTGCTAGCCCGCTAGTTGTACGATGGTATGGTGCACTAATGTGGTGCCTGATGCTTCTCAAAAACCTGTATATTTTATTTGAAAGAATATTCGGCGCGTTATCAGAGAAAAGTATTTTCGGTAGGCCAAAAGTAGCGAAACGAGAGCGTAGAACGTCGATGACGCGTTTGGACGTCGAGGCATGCATCGTGTAAACTTCTAATCACTTACAGTACGCATCGACCATGACTCCGCAGATGCGGATATGTTTCGCCACCCACCGACTGAATAGTGGATCGTTTTCAATTACTGTTCATGATGGCGCTAGACTCGAGGAAGACTTCGAGTTTTTCCTCAAAGTTAGCCCAGGTGCCAACACTTTTGTCGAAAGCGGTAAGTGCTCGAAGCGTCGACAACGTCGGTAGCGATGTGCTGTGCTTGACACTTGACGCTTACCATTCAGTGAGAAGAAACTTGCTTGTTCGTCTACCACGAGTCGTCCGATATCAGGTCATCACCGCAACCCCATCTCCCAACAAAACAGGTCTTCATTTGCCGCATGTGTTAGCAATCATGTGAACTTATAAATTCCCGAACGCTCATCACTTGCCGTCGCTAAACGCCGCTCAATCATAGCGTCTTCATCGAAAATAAACGTCTTCCAATTTATACTGATGCTATTCATCATATTCCTCCTGAACTGTACTTACAACATAATGTGTGTCGGTACTTCCGAAAATATTGCAACGGCCGTTTATTTTCTGGGAACTACAATGTAACAACCTTTACAACATCTTTCGCATCCCGTAAAACACAACATTTCGTGACGTCACTTTTTAGTCGTCATTATAATGGCGAGGTAAATACCATAAATAGCGAAGCAGTTTACTAGACGTCCGCTTCCACTGGTGTCTTGGAAGATTGAGTCTACTGAGCGTGCATTCCTGCAGAAAAAGCTTTCATTGACAGAATAATGACACGTCAATCAACAATTGATTCGTTCTTGGTAAAATTTATTGCGAAAGCCCGTGGCAACCGCCGAACCGCATGTCCCTATTGGGCAGGAGATCGAACTATAGGGGGCGCTTTATCGAGCTTGTTGTCCCCACAGCCCGGTGTTTACCAACACAGCATAACAAAGAAATTGAACCTGGCCGAGCACGGTCTGGGCACGAGCGCTTCGCTTTGACCAGTGCTTTGGTCGCACGAGGAGCGGCCTTCGAATCGTCTTCTTCGATTTCTCGGATCAAAAACAAACAAGAAAATACGGTTTGTTGTCCCCACAGCTGAAGCGCACCGCTAGAGGCGTGACTGTTCGATCTCCTCCCCAATAGTATCAGCCTGACATTCTCGCATACATGAGTTTTCTGGGCCACGCTATAGACGATTGCAAGCAAAGCGACTGGCCGCCGCCATTCCTCTGCTCGTGCGGGAAAGCCCGTGCAATTTCAAGCTTGCCAAAGCTATCTTCACGCACACGTTAGACGTACTTGCACGCCTGGGGCACCAGTCGTGATGCCATGCTTGCCATTGTCTATTGAGCCAGCTGAGCACAGCTGGCAGCGGCGCGAGCAAGGCCACGATGGGGACGTGATGATGCTCGAGCCATCCCATTATGAACCAGTATTTTGGCCACCCCACGGGTGCGTGTCGCCATCTATTGGTTGAACTAACGCCTTGTTCAAGATGGCTGCCGTGGGACCGCAGCCTTAAAGGGGCGGTGCAACGAATTTCGATTGGAATGTTCTTCACTTCAAACGAGCCTACTGGCACTAGTGGGACTCAAGGATACTCGCACGCAATGCCACTGGCCAAGAGACTCCTTTGTTGCGGTGTAATTTCAAGGTCAAAAGCGAGCGTTTTCATTCAATCTCTCCTTCGCAAAACTTGATGACGTAACTCGGTGGCCGCAGCACCTCCCAGTGACGATATTTGAATGTGGCTCATATATTGGAGCCGAGCATTGCGTTGGCACTCGATTTGGGCTCGTGATAATCGATAGCTCGAGAAGCATTCGGGTAGTGGCCCGTGTCCAATCGCTGCAATGACGACAATAGCCGAACCATAACAATGTCTGGAACTCAGCGCGTGTCCTATGCTTTGCCGACCCCAGCGCGTGGCTATGATCAACATTGGCGGCATATAATCGGGTCCAGATCACGTGGCCACTTGTTTTGGCTGCGAGTTGAGGGAATGAACGCCGCTCATTTTCTTTAATTTTTTCTGCGATTTCAATTGCGTGCGATGTAAAACGAACGGGTGTTTCACAGGTCATTAACGTCAGGGATCCGTTGTAAAATGTATTTGGGCAAAGTACAAAAATCGTTGCATCGCCCCTTTAAGGGGGATTCAACCGCTATTTATTTGTACCTTTTTCCTCGTAGATGGCGCAGAATGTTTCCGGAACAAACGAGTTGCATGCTCACAGCTCCAAATGCAGGTCGGGCGCTCGAGGTGGGCTCGGGCCACGGGCTGTTCGCCGCCGATCGCGAGCTAGATCTTCTTCGCTCGGCGTCCGCCGCTGCCGGAAGCGGCCAACGGGCGGTGCGAGATACGAGCCAGTACATGCGTAGATTATAATGGCTGACATAACGTAGAATAAGCTCTGATTTCCGAATTCGCAACTTTCAGCGATGGTGGTACCGCGGTGTGAGATTCGCGTTCCCTAGCTCCTGGATGACTGGCCTCATAATAAATGGGCTTGCCTACACCTTCCTGGCGTGAAAAAATAACGGAAGGCTCTTATACATCTCGTGTATAGCAAAGCTAGAATTACTTAAGGCTGAACTCCATGGGACGAATATGCTGCGAATAACCGACGAATTTTGCCCGGCGGCTTTTGCTCTGCGCGTGGAATCAACACAGTGGCTGCTACGTCGCGCGCAAAGCGAGCGTGCCGTCGGGCGGCGTTCGCCAGTTATTCGTCACATAATTCGTTCCATGGAGTTCAGCCTTTAGGCGTCGCAGACCCAGCCTCGTACCGCTGTTCTGCAATGATCATCCAGATGACAGCCATTTTGATAGGCACCAGTGCGCCCCCTATAGGTCGTGAAAGTTGCGAATAGATTCGAAGTTCCATCCACGTTCGAAATTATTGAAAGCACAGGGTATGGCGTTGCGGCCGTTTGGACCACCACATTTATCACGCAAACGTTGTTTTGCAAAAAAAGCTGGCGGGTGCAAGCTGTTCGGGTGGCGTTTCTCAGGCGTGCGCGCCAATTTACCAGCACAATTTTTGCCCGAGCTCCAAGAGGTCGGGCAGATTGTCTCCCAGAGTGTATACACCTTTTCCACAAGCGCGCAGCCATCTTGAATATCGTCACTTCTGGTATGCGGTAAAACATCTTTTTGATCTCTCCCCGCAGCTGGAAGGTGTTTACGAAAAATGCGTGATTGTCACACATTCTTGATTTGCCTCACCTATATTTTCTCGCATATTCCAGGTTCAAACGTTTAATTATTTTTTCGCCCCGCATACCAGATACGGAACCCACGTGACTGAGAACGACAGGAAACAGAAAAGGTCTATACGGTATCGTCACATCCGATTGGTGAAAGGCAACCAAACGAAACAATGCTTGCCGAAAGCGTCGAATAGCGGGTTCGAGTGGCAAGCGAAGCTATCGAGACAGACACCCATTTGTGCTCCGAGGCAAGGTAGCGAATACAACAAAGATAAAGATAATTTATGTTTCAGAGGAAGCCAATATTTTTGCAACAAGTTTTCCAGCTTGCGCAAGGCCCGTTTGCTCTGAGACACAGGCTGCATCATACACTACTTTGTTTTACAATGGACCTTTTGTAGAAATACGCGGTGCGCATGCGCGGAGTATCTGATGCGCCTGGGTTCGAGAGTATCTAGTTCCAAACAATGCGCCATCTTGCATTTCTCGCCTTTGAGCGCCTTGGAGACCCTCGAGACTCAAGTTTTGATGTTGCGAACAAGGTGAACACGAGTCAACGTACTGACGACGCCCATTCTAGATTACGACGTGCACCGCAATCATGCCGGTGAACTGTGTAGCCTTCGGCTGTCGGAACTTTTATCGCCCGGGTTGTGGAATGGACCTTTTGTAGAAACATCGGTTCGAGAGTAAATAGTTTCAGTACCCTCTCTCTCTTCCTTCTGGCCGAGCAGAGAGGGAAGATGGTTTCGTTGTGTCGACTTCGGGGCGGAAGATTACGCATGATGAGGACAAAGGCGAGTTTGGGGGAACCGTATCTAGGTCACAGCGCCTCAATGGGTGAACAGGATGTAGCTGACGTTTTGGGTGTGGAACGGGTGGGAGAGGCCTTGCGCGCGCGTTGTTTCCTTGCCACTTAGCCTCGAACCCAGTCGCGTGTCTAGGAGGCAGCACATATTCGCCAAGAGGTCCATTGTGTAATAACACGTTATTGCGCCGCTGAGAAAAAAAAAGTGTATGCATAGTGATGCACGTCGATACTCGAATAGTCATTTTAATTTCAATTAGGGTAAGCGCAATAAGAAAACTGAGGATTCCAAAAAAGTCAATGTCAATAAACAGAATATGAAAATCGACGCTTTCAAGCCTCCATGGGACCCTTGTAATGTGGTGACAGTTCCTCGGAAATCCAAACACTGGTATATAGAAACTTGTCGCGTGTGCGGAAAGCCCCGGACCGATTTATTAATCTACCTTTCCTTTAACTTTATAATTTAAGATCCTCCAAGCTGTGCGGACCGTGGTAATGTTAATAACTCGAAAACTATTGTGAAGCCGCATGTGTTTACACACATCTGAAACAGTCAGATTTTCTATTGTTGACACATGCAGCGTTCTTATTGTACCATAAAATAACCGAGGAAGAAGTTAACACAGCTCATTCGCGACCCAGGCAGATAAAAACACCAGTTGTCGGCGCTTTGCGTTCGGGTGGAGAGGGTCACATGGTGCACCGCTGGCGCGGTTTTGGTCGCCGGTGCCACCGACAAGGGCTCGCCGGCAATTCACCACCGAACTCGAAATATGAGCCGTTTTGCTCAGCCAGTGTGAGGATGGGCATTTCTTTAGCGGTTTTTTTTTTTTTGTTTTTTTTTTTTGTTTTTTTTTTGTGGCTACAGACACCGCCGGCTCCGCTAGATGGTATAGTTAATGCTGTCCCATTAAAACTGTCTACAAACCAGTGATTTCTCTAAACACCACCTAGGGGGTCTACACCCCCCCCCCCCCCCCGTTGTTTTCTTGGAGGCAGCCTCTAAATTCGCAACGACTCCTCTATTTTCAGTGCCCCCCCCCCCCCCCCTTCAAAATTTAGGCACCGCCCTAATTTCAATTCCTGGGAAAACCCCTACTACAGACGTGTTCGAAGCATTCATACGTATGAAGAAAGCATTTTTCAAACATTTTTGAGGCGTGTACGCAGGGATTTCTGTCATTGTGTCTGAAGCGAACACCATCCTTTCTATGATGCATGAGGAGTGCACTTGCGGATTCAGGGGAGACGCGTATGGAAGACGACGCCACTGACACATTGCACGTTTTTCTTTTATAAAACGTCCCATCATGTAAAGCAGCGTTAGTAAAGCAAATTGTGTCTAGGATTTCTTAGAAACATTTGGATGCGAAGAAATAGATCTTAGACGCGTAAAGTCTTCTCTGGAAGGCACCTGCCACATGTCCTCAAGTTCTGTCTCGCGAATGGTGTTGGTGGCCATGACCTTCGTCGTTTCGGGTAAAGCAAGGAAAGCTAAACCGATCAGAGTAAATATCACCGCGCTTACCGCCATGGCGAGAGCTCGATTAATTGGCGGGTTGGGCTCTCTGATCAAGAGCAATAGCACGGCTCCGCTCCTACCGAACATGGAGCTTAAAGAAAAGCTCGTGGCTCGTAGCACGGTGGGGAATGTCTCCAACACATAAACGAACAGCGTCACTGAAATCATGTCCAGAACAATTCCCTTAATGATAATTGTGACAATGGGCACGATGCTGTCGTCCTTTTGCCAAACCAGCCAAGCGTGAAAGCCTAGCACGACCGACATCTGTAACATGTTGACGCAAAGTACCTTGCGCCGGCTCATGTAGTGCAGGACATACAAGAAAGCTGTCGATACAGGTAGCCGCGCAACTATTAGGGTTATGTGCCCCGTCCGGTTTTCTACCAAGGTCTTGTCAAAATAGGTGTCGTAGTAGTGAAGAATCGTCATGAGCGTACACGAAAAAAGGATGACGGATCGGAAACGCAGAGAGCTGTTCAGCACAAGGTCAAGGGGGCTCGATTGTTGAACGTTCGTTTGCGTGTTGCCCCTCCGCAACGTCTCGTACTTGATCTTATTCATCTTGGCCTTCACGTCGTCCAGGGGATAGCCGTTGACCTTGGCAGCCGATATCACGGCGCGCTCGGTGCCTTCGACGTCGCCCAAGCCCAGCAGCCAACAAGGAGACTCTTCAATGGCGTAGGCGGCAAACAGGAGGAAGCATGTCGGCACCATAAGTATCGCCTGAGCCACCCTCCAGTGTCCACCTACCGCCAGTAAGAGGAAATGGAACAGTGGCAGCGCCGCACATGTGCATGAGACGGCAAAGGCGCAGAAGACGACGCGATGGGTTGTCTTCGTCACCTCGAACACCAGAACGGACGCCATGCTCATAAAAATTAAAGATGTCACCGATGTCAGAAAGCGCATGATGATAAATGTCAGAACCGTGTTGGAGAAGATTGTGGCCGTACCGGAGGCGACTTGAAGTAGCAGCGCGACCATGAAGACAGGTTTGCGGCCAAGGCTGTCCCCGAAGCACCCGATCACGCTCCCGGCGATGGCTCCTCCGTAGTATACGAGCGAATGGAGCAAAAGGAGCCGTTGTCTGTGGCAAACCAGGTTCCACTCGTTGACGATGGACTTCTCCGCGGTCGCCAGGTCGTAGTCCCACTCGTCGCAGAAGACCACGGTCCGGTTCTCCGTGGCATTTCCCGCGTCCAGTAGAGGCTCGTAGCGGGTGCATTTGCTGAACGTGCCGTCCGGTTCCACGGGGATACTCTGGTTCTTCCAGACGTCGGTCTGCATGAAAGCAAGCTCCGGCGGTGGTCTGCACCAGTGTTCCACGGGCCGTGCCAATACCACGGCGGCGAGACCGTTGCTTACTGAGATGAAGATGGAAAGCGTGGCGCACAGCAGTGCCAGCCGTTGGAAAGTGCCGTGTCCGAAAACAAGCGCTGTGTCCAACGGGGCAGTCGGGGCGCTGGCGGTGCGGTCTCGGGTCGGAAGAAAAGAGGCCTTCATGTTGCGATGCGTCTGGGCAAAGCGTAGAGTCGAATGAAGAACACGCGATCTGAAAGTGCTCGCGACGCTCGTTCCCTGGCATGCTTCTGGCGCTCGAGCTCTGCTTCAGAGCCAGTATAGACGCCTTGCACACGCGCCAGATTATATGCGACATTGCTGACCTCTTGTTTTACCGAGATAGTGAGCCACTGAAACGGGCGTTGACGAGCCTCCACAAATGCTAATGCTGGGAAGAAGGGCGCAGTGTAATCTGCAGTGGCGATAACCTTGCCTATTATAGTAATGATGAAGTGAAGCAGACGGAGTAAGAGGTAACAAAAGCTGAACGTGGGTTAAGGCGGCGCCCATGCAGACATGTTGCAAATCGTCTATATCGTTCGTGCTTAGTGACGCGACCGGCAGTGAATGTTTCTATTGGTACATTGAAGTAGGATATAAAATATTCTAATTCACTCAATTGCAAGCATGGCGTCTCACTGGTTCCCTATGCGTGCAAGCAAGGTGCAGCGTGTGCGTGACGAAAGCTTTGGCAAGGTTTGTAATTGCACGCACTTGCCCGCACGAGCAGGAGAAATGGTGGAGGTCGAATTCCCTTCTTGCAATCGTCTATTCGGCGTGACGAAATCTTTCGGTGGCGCCACCTCGCCGGAGCACTCCTCTGACGTAGCGAAGAGTATCCTAAGATAGACCTTTCCAAAAACGAGCTTGTGGCCGGGTTCCATTTCGAGCGTATCCTGCGTATGTGGCGCGTAACTATTGCTCGCTTTCCCGAAGCGACGAACACGCACGTGCTGGGCTGGTGCAAGACCCACGCTGGACTGTGAGTTTGGGTAAACATTGGAAAGGTCTATAACTCGGCGACAACTTTCTTGGCAATGCTGCCAAAGCTACAGAGCCGAAGCACGCGGTCTTCTTACGCAGCTA
>JABSTQ010002077.1:0-15876 GCA_013358835.2 Ixodes persulcatus | reverse complement strand
GTAGTATTTTGACGTCTGTGACGTCATGACCTGACATCTTCACTTCGCGTACTCCTCCGGAGTAGGCTAGGCTCCCAGCTCGGTCCTCCGAAGTCAACACAACTGTCATAGTTGGTAAAAAACGGCCCGTGCCAGTCGTTTGCAAAGCGACTTAGATGGAAACAACTCGCCGCGGCGTTTTTCGCGGCCTCAGAGATGCAGGAGCGAGCCGACGTTAAAAAAGATACGTTTCAACTACGAGAGTGTCAGTAAGAGCCACGTGAATATCTGTGCACACTCGGAGCGGAGGCGCACGTGTGATCGAAGTGCTTCGGGACCGATCTTTTACGAGTACCAGTCTTTCCTGACGTGACACTCGGCAAAGAAAGGTGGAACCGGCATTGCAACAATTGAGCGTGAACGCGCCTCCGCGGCGACAAGCGCGTCAGAATAAAAATGGCCCACTAATAACAAAGTGTACATACCGTGTTGCGATAGTAATCCATTCGGCGTTTATTTGAGCTCCATATCACATAAAAAAGAGATAGAATCGACGACAGCGTTCGCCACCGCTGTTACGGAAAAGGAGATGACAGGGGGAAGAGAATGACCCCTCAATCTGAAACTGAGGTCAGCGATCGAACTATAATACGGAAGGGTCCACAAGGGTCGCGCGGGCGCGTATTCCATTCAGCAAGCCAGCCGGTCGGTAGTGGGCAGACGGTCTTGGCCAAGGACCGTCGGAGCAACGCCGGCAACGCTGCGACGAGTCGGAGATGCCCATTGGCGACGTTGTCGGTCATGTTGATTTGATCGTGGAAAGACGGCTCCGGAGCTGTAGTCGTACGTACATTCTTGGCGTAAGATGTTTCGTGTATCCGACCTGTTCTTTAGCGTATGGCACTGCAACACACGCCGCGACCGCCGCCTACCCCGGCCCCAAATAGACGAACAACCCGCAACAAGCTCTCCGCCCGGGGTGACGTCACGGACGTCGCTGCCCCGTATCGACCTCCAAAAAAGGCGTCCCATTGTAATAACTCTATGGTTTGAAGCGTTTGAAGCGCGACTAGGAGAAGTTATGGCAAACTATATACAAATAAAATTATATTAAAATAAATTATAGTTAGTTGTATTTTTAAATTTTGTATATTACTGTTATTATCTGAAATAAGCTTTATTGTCCTCGAAAAAAGCAGAAATAGCTTATTTACTAATAATATACTAACTTGTTTTTAGCGCCCTCTGAACTCCACAAGCAACAAGGCTGGCTTGTAATAACAATGAGGGAACGAAATATCTAGAGGAACATGAGGAGAATATAATTAGAAAAGGGAAAAGAAATTCATCAATTATGAAGCTCAAGGCGCTATGGAACTATAATAGATATGAAGTGGTCAGAGGTATATGGAAATGAGTGATGGTGCCAGGGCTGTCTTTTGGCAATGCGGTGCTGTGCATGAAATCAGAGGTTCAATCAGGATTAGAAATTCGACAAAGAAGCGTAGGCAGGCTGGCACTGGGAGCACATGGAAAAACACCAAATGAGGGAGTACAGGGGGACATGGGATGGTCGTCTTTTGAGAGCAGGGAGGCAGTTAGTAAGTTGAAATTTGAACAAAGGTTGACCGAAATGGATGATACGCGGTGGGCACGGAAGGTATTCAAATATTTATACATGAAAAGTTTAAACACAAAATGGACAAACCGAACCCGAAAGCTTACATTTAAATACATACACACTGGTGAAGGGGCTGAACAGACTACTTCAGTGAAAAAGGGGGTGAAAGAGGCAGAGAGGAAAATGTGGGAGGAAAGAATGCAGGATAAATCAGCTCTAACAGTGTACAGGTCACGAAAGCAGGATATAAGAAAGGAAAATGTCTTTGACAATTCAATGGGAAGTTCTTTGCTGTTCGAGGCGCGAAAGGGGGCTTTGAGGACGAGGACGTATAGGGCTAAATTTCAGGAGATAGACACATTATGTGCTGCCTGCCATAATGAGAGTGAGACACTTGAGCACTTGGTATTAAAGTGCACGGGGCTTCGTCCTGCACTCCCTGAAGGGGCAACAGATCTGGCCGGGGCCCTGGGGTTTGCGGGCGACGATGGATTGACGGAGGAGAAGAGGATTACAGTCACAAAGAGGCGTTTAGAAGATTGGTGGAAATTATCTAGGGAAAATTGAATGATGCAGAACTAACTAGCACAGCTGGGGACAGGCGGGACAGAGGAAAATTGGGACTCCCTCCCGCGTGGCTCCGGCCCAAAGTCTCAACCCTGTCTCCCAGTGGGTGCGGTGCGGGGGTAACGCCGACGAGGTCTGACCAGAGGAAAATTGGCGACTCCCTCGCCAGGGGGAAGAGGCGGGGGGTGATGTTTTTAGTTTTTTTGCCCGATCCCCCAAAGATCATCCTGGTGATATCTCACACTACCTGGTGATAGTTAGGGGGTAGAAAATTGGCTTAGAAGGGCGCGAGAAATCAAATGTTTGTCTTTCTTAGACTTAGGCTAGGTGGCGCAAGCTACCGCCCGCTACAAAGGGTATAGCCAGTAACATCCATCCATCCAATAATTTCAAGAGACCTCGTGCTGCGCGAAAAGGCCGGCTTTTGACGTCCGTCTGCTTGTTGTTTCTCAAGACTCCACGTTACTCTTTAATTGTTCTACCGGTACTTTACACAGTTTAAAAGTTTTGTTCGCTCAGCGTGATTACCCCAGTTACGTGCGCGGGAGCGTAACGTCAGAGTGATATAGGATCAGGCACCTTCCTGCGGTTGGACGCTGGTACGTCCGACGGGTTCAACGTCCTTTGTGACAATGAGCTCCGCACGTTATGCAACGAGACGTCTCGTTGCCGAAGAGACGACCGCGCGGCTGGCGTCTCGCTGCATCGGTTACCTATCGACACTCGAAGGTGAGAATATGTTACTGTCAGTGAGATGCCTGCTGTGTTTTGTTAAGTGATGCCATGCCCCCCTTGTGAAGTATTTTCCTTCTGTTAGTTTTCCTAAATCTATCACGGTTGGCTGGATGTGCACAATGACAAATAACAAAGCTACACTCGGCTCACTACTGCACTGCCTGAAGGCGTGGCGTGTTTTTACTAGAACTGTTAGCTTTCAATTCGCTCTTCCTTTGCACCGTTGTTTGCTCTTATTATAACATCGCCCAGGATAATCGAATTTACCTGTGCTGGTTTGGCCTATAGGAGTATCGGGTCATAATCACCGACGCTCTAACCAATATGTTAGTATAATATCAAACTTTTTGCTGTTCTTGGTTTTAAAAGCCTCGTACAACTTGACAAGGAATGAAAGTTCTTATTGGCTACCATTTACATATTTATAAACATTCTTGGAGTTTCCTGATCTGGGTTATTTGTCACCTTACAGCATCACGCAAGGGCCGCCGGATTGACAAGAGAAAGATGGACTTACTGAGAGCCAAGGTACGACAGATTCAACAACGAAACAAGAGGCGGCAAAGAAGGTTGCAACGGCAGCGTCAGATGAGGACTGTTGCTGAAGTAGTTGAGAGTATCGGCGTTCATGTGTCTCCAGCCGTCGCTGCACTCGTTAAGGCCCACCTTAGGATGAGGGATGTAAGCGGGTTCAGTCGAGGATGGTGCAGCCAGAACAAAGCTTTGGCTTTGGGCCTCTTTTTTCATGGCCCAAAAGGCTGTAAGTATTGTAGGCGACTGCTTAGGTTGTCACCAGTCCGATCAATGCAGCTGTGGCTTCAGTGTGTTCCACTGAGAGTTTGAGTTTACCCCGACATTTTCGAGCGGGTAAAGAGGCGAGCAACTTCCTTTTCACGAGCCGGTCGGGCCGGGCGCATAGTCTTTGATGAGATGCACATTAAAAAAGAGGTCTCAGACAACCCCTCATCTGAGAGGTTCGAAGGGCTTGAATAGCATATTAATGGTGCGCAAGATGCAAACCTGTCACACACGGCTGTCGTGTTTCTGGCAAAAAGAATTCAAACACCATGAAAGCAGCCACTTCGCTACTTTTTTGCTCATAATGGCACGACTACCATTGTCTTACTGGATCTTCTTCACCAGTGCTACAGCGTCCTTGTGGATCTTGGCCTGGAGCCAGTAGCTGTGGTATGGGATCAGGGAAGCCAGAACGTCTCTCTTTTTTCACGCCTTGTAGTTTCCGAGAAGCCTTACATATATGCCAATGGCAAACCTCTCTTTTTCCTTTTTGATGCTCTGCACCTGCTGAAGTGCCTCGTACATAAAGGAAGCTCATGAAAAGGACCGGACACTTGAGATCCGTTCTATGCCCAAGCTGAACGAGAAGCACTTTAATTTGACGTTCTGCTAAAAGATGTCGGTGAAACTAGCGGCCCAAGTGTTTAGCAACCACTGTGCTGCTGTAATGTATGCCTTTCTAACGTTCCAGCAATTGCCAGCTGCTGGCATTCACTCAGCGAGATTCATTGAAAAAATCGGCCGTCTCTTTGACAACCTAAATAGCTCGCACAAATTTTCCAAGACGCCCTTTGCCTCTGCACTGCATAATGGCTCTGTCCGTGAGGAGTTTTTCAAAGAGAGCATTGAAGTTTTTGAAAACCTGCAAGCACTCGGATGTAGAAGGCAGCCAAACTGCATTCGTGGCTTCTGCTTGACAATGAGATCTCTGAGGATGCTCTGCGATAACCTCACAGTTAATTATGGTTTTACATAGCTTTAACCCGCCTCTTGAACTACTGTAAGTGCTACTGTATTTGAGTCTGAAAGGCGCTGCTGACACGGACTTTGGAAACCTGTCGGTTCCCTTCCCTTCTTTTACATCATTCGTTGAGGCTTGTGAGCGTGTTTTTCGAGGTGAGCATCAACAACCTCATTTCAAAGGAGGGCGTAGGGCATACTCTTTGTGTACTTTTTTATCAGGAGGTCCAAACGTATCTCGCTGTGTGTAACCTCGATGTGTATGACAATTTGTTTTCACTGTTTGCTAAAGTCAAACAACACTGGTTTGCACGAACAAAAAAAAAACACTGAACTCGTTGATGCATCAGCAAAGTGTAAAGCTAGGCAACAAGTGCAAAAGCTGAGCACCTGAGGCCACACAGAGTACATTTTCAAAGCAGTACATTTGCTTTTCTAGCCTTTCGTATGGTGTAAAATACTTTATTTTCGTGGGCTCGATATTTCGTATTGTGTCTCTTTTGAGAAAATCTGGCGGGCGCAAAATTTTGCGATCAAGAGCGATATTTAATGCTTTCATATCAATGAATGACTTTTTTTTTAGATTTTTATCAAATTGTGAAATTGTCGGAAAACAGGTTATCGCGAAAATTAAGGTGCTTACAGTGTTTTGGGTTACAGACTGCTCATGTGGTTTTGTCACTGATTCAAACCTCTGGTTTTAAGGTCCAAAAAACACTGGCCTATGCCGTGCAGCGTACTGGAGGGCTCCAAAATAATTTATGCGTGCACGGAAGGCTCCAGGGTACACAGCACCATCGTACCAAAGTTAAAAAGTTTTCTGGATGATCGTACCTTGCCCAAGAACGGCAAAAAACAGCTGTTTTTTTCTGCTTTTTTTAAGTGTTCAATGCAGCTTTCCTCGAAACAGTTTAAAATCTGGGATATTGATGGCTGTCTATAAACTGACACTGCCCACACTACAGGCAGCCAATTGTACATTGTGTTATGTGCTATCCTGTCATAATGTGATTTATTTATTCATCTACTAGTTTTCTTCTACCTTAAAACTAGATACTGATTATATGCTTCTGATGAGTGTCCTGGTTGAATGGTTGTAAGCAGTTGTATGTGAATAAAATGTTAATGCAACATTGGACTTGCATTAGAATTACTGTCGTGTGACTTTAACGCTAACACACTCGAGCAACTGTATTGTTATCCACTTTTTTGTGAGGTCAGTCACCTTTAAGCCGCTCGCATATTTCTGAAAAAGCTGAAGGAAAAAGCAAAACGCGGTTCTTTCAAAGTAGTTCTGTGGGATAAAAAAAAAAGATTCTCGAAGCGACCTGCTTAAAAAAGGTGGCTGCGTAAAAGAAAACGATTTTCGCGCAGAATTAGGGGTCCAGACGAGATGGTGTAGATTCAAGAAAATGAAAAAACAAACAAAAGAAAACAAAACAAAAACCGAGACTTTAGGCAAGAAGGACGACACACTAAAAGTTTCGAGCGTTGCTTGGCACAGCTTTGAGACTTTTTAGTGTGACTAAAAGGCTTTGTTTGAGACTTTTTAGAAACCGTGGTCGCAGGCAAAAACGACGATCGTCCTTTTTTCCAGCAGTCCCAGTTTCTAAATAGTCTCAAGCAAAGCTTTTTAGTCACTAAACGATCGTCCTTTTTGCCTGCAGTCCCGGTTTCTTGTACTATTTAATTTTCGCGCCGAAAAGCACACCAAAGTGACGTCACGTTTTTTTGTTTTTTTTCCGGAAGTGACGTCATTTCCTGTTTATCTTTTGTTCCGCCGGAAATGCTATCACGACACATAGATGGCACTAGCGAAGCCACATGAGCCGCCATTTTTTCGACACGTGGGCTTCTATGGAAGCTTTGCTACCATATGTACATATACCTTGGATTCTCCTCGGGTCCCCGCGAGCATGCCGCAAGCTCGGGGGACTAGCGAACATCCGTGACGCGGAGCACGTGACCTCAGAACTCAATGACGTTTTCTCTTCTCCTCGGGAAGAAACTCCGTCGTGCGAATACACCATAAGGCGCGAGAGCGAGATGAATGTTGCTCGTCACAACTTCGAGCGCGTACCGGCACCGGTGGCGAAGAAAAACGTCGCACTGTCGCTTCTCCGTTCTCGGCAGCAAGTTTTGTGTACGTGAAATTTATTTGATGAAAAAGAAACAACACAGGGGTGTCCAACGCAACTTTATAGTTTGGAAACAAACACTAACTAAATCGAATATCATTAAGGTTAAGAAGGTAGCGGCAAATGCCCCTCATAGGGAATCATATATCCCTCCGCCACCTCCGCATCCAATAGCGTCCCATCGTTTCCGTGACGTCGCGGCGAACGCGCGAGGAGGGTCTTGCCTTTCTGTACATATTTGCTTTATCTTTCGACTTTGACTTACCATTGTGGAAGCCACGAAAGGGAGATTAGAGTTTTCCCCCTCCGATGGAAACAAATACGACTTTCGGGGATTAGCTTCCCCCTCCGTTGGATACAAAGGCTGCTTTCAGGGGCTCGGTTCCCCCTCCAATGAATACAAAGGCCGCTTTCTTAAAAAGTGGGATTGGAGACAAGTTGGAATCCGTTGAAGCGGAACAAGGAGCGTTTCCAGTGAACTCTTCTTTCAACTGCGGAGAGATTTGAAACGGGCGCATCACGCTTGTGGGAGGAGCTTTTCCTACCTTCTTGACTTGTAACCGACCATAGTAAGGAGGGTTTTTTAGAGGAGAAGGAAAGAGAATGCACCACTTTTCCCAGATAAAGGGACTTTATGTCGGCCTTGGTGCTGTTGTTCATGGTCGGAGTGTTCGTGCATCACGCAGTTTTCATTTATTTATTTATTGATACCGTTGGCCCACGGCCGTCACAGGGGTGGATTTTCAACAAGAGTACACGAAAAAACCGAGGGCGTTAAAATAGGAATTGTGGTCCGCTTCGCAAGAGCGTTGCACGAAGAGCTGGGATGTCTCATTTCATGGAACTTTTTCGTAGATCGCATACCGTGCGGGTTTCGGGTCCTGCAGTCGCCAGCACGATCTGTGCTCAATATGACGGCAAACACTTCCGCAAGTTATAGGAAGTATTCACTGGCGGCCATAGCTGTGTGCAGGGGCGGATGCAGGAATTTTCTGAGGGGGGGGGGGGGGGGGGGGTCTGGTGTTGGTCAGCGTACCATATGTTTAGGAACTTCCTCTCCCTCGTTTTACGCCCTAAATTTTACAAATGCAGAAATCAAGAGGGGGGTCAGGACATCCGGACCCCCCCTCTAAATCCGCCCCTGGCTGTGTGTACGACTGCTGAGCGCGTGCTGATGGCGAGCTTCCACAGTTCCTTTGTAACTTGCATTTCGCACCCTCAAGATTGCCGGTCTTCGCAGCCTATTAATGTGGGCTCGTTCAGAGCATGCGCTCTAGACATCACCCACAAATATGGCGCCCAGTGAATACTCCTTATACAAAGCCTTTGCGTTTGATTTACGAAAAGTCTGTTCTTTCGAGAAAGTAGGAGAGAACTGCTCGCGCAACGGTGTATCGAGCGATTGACATGCGTCGGGAATGGGTTTGCATTTTATGCACCGAAAGGCCGCGACAAGAAACTTGACAGTTCGCCCCAAGCACTTTTGGACGACAGCCTACGCATATATCTGCTTTCAGTTAATTACAAAGGCAAATAAAAAAATGCTCGCAGCATTTTTAAGTGCATCTGCGAGTCGATCGTGCGGTGTGCTTGGAACGGGAGTTCTGGTGAGGCGGGTCACGTCGATGCGAATAACGGTACACAGGTGTAAGCAGTGGCGTCACAAGGGGGGTGCGGACCGCCCCGGGTGCAGCGCTCCGGGTGGTATCGCGACGGGCCGGTTGGGGGAGAGGGTCGTGGTGGGCGACGAGCGGAGGGTGGGGGTGGGGGTGGGGGGGGTGTCGCCGCGGGCCACCGCCCCGGGTGCCGCTGACCCTAGTGACGCCACTGGGTGTAAGAATACTGTATGGTTGAATATCTATTCTGCCAAAGCAATAAATAAAACCCCTAAACACGCCGAAGGCGCTATTATGCAGTTCTTGCACTGCGTCACCGTAGGCAACCGTAGGCACGGCAACGCTATGGTGCGCACTGAAAATCATGCTTCGAAGGTGCAGCCCAAACTCCTGATTGCAATGCCTCATTACGGTAGACTGCAGTTACGCTATGCTAAAACTGCCTATTAGCAACCACAGCGCAGAATGATCACATGTTGCAATGCGCTAAAACCGTGGAGGTGTGTGATGAGCTGTGAGCCTAGCTGACACAGAGATACTGTGAACACTTTTCTAGAGGAGCTTGACGGTCACACTGTACGGCTCAGGTTTTAGAGCACTGCATGGTGGCCAGGCACATCGTAAACACCCCAATATTTTCACCACCTACAAAAATATTTTACCGCACACAATGACGTGACCGGCGCTCAAAACGCGCTCGCCCTCCACAAAGCTTCTCAAGCTCGGTTATGTTTCCGCAACTTCTATGAAACATGCTCGTTTTCCTAACGCACATCAAATGTCCGTCACCTGTGATACGCTGCTGCTCTGCCCTTTTAGCATTTGAAGCCAAATTAATTCATTTAAGCACACTGACCAGCAAGAACGAGCAGGCACATGAAAAATCTATCCCCGGCTCTTCCACCACCTTAGAACTACTGTCCCGCCATCTATAGGGCGTTAAAGTTGCGAATAGCGACGCGCGCATGGCGGCGGTAGCTGGCATAGAGTTCTCCGCGGAAGCTCTTATTAATGCTGACAAAGACTATCCGTTTCTTTACAATAAGCGGCACCCCGACCACAAGGATCGGGACTCCTGGAACGAGATCGGCGACATTTTCGGCATGGCAGGTCCACATTTTTGTAATGAGCCGCCGCAGACTGTCGCCGCGAAGCGGCGTAAGCGCAGCGCGGCGGATGGGTTAACGCGCGCCCCCGTTATTCGCTAAAATGTTGATTCGCTCAAATGTCGCTGTTCGCTAAAACATCATTCGCTCATGTGATAAGGACCCGGTGCATACAATATCACGGTTGAGGGAGCGCAGATATAGCCGTTGTTTTACGTTCCGAAGCACCATTAAGCTTTTTGTTTTTTCCATAGAGTTATTATAATGTACGCTAGAGGTTCAACTGGTGCTAGTGTCTATGTGACTTCCGTGACGCAAATTGAAGCAGACAGCAATCAGTCTACTTTTGCAGTGCTCCTGTGCATTCCTATGGGAAAACGCGCGTGCATTTTGTCTCTTTGCCGGACAATAACAAAGAACGCTTTGGTTATTTGGGTCATACCGAATAGTATGTACGTTGATTACCATTGTAAAAGTGTAATTTCTTTAGTTAGCGCATTTTTCTTCATAAGTGAACGATGCTTAACTTCGCTACATTTCAGTCCCAAACATGTGTTCCGCAGCAGGTGTGTACAAACAAGCGACGATTCAAAGAAAAATTACAATCGAAAGGAATATAGAGTGTGTTCAAGGCTCGCCAGCATTCCGGTGACGCTTATATATTGCTAATATGCCAGTCCTGTCACTATATAAAAATGACCCTGTCGTGCATGAGCGGATAAAAAACATTCAAATAAAGAATAGTATGTGGGCTATGAAAGGTGTCTCTTTGTATTGTTTTCTCTGCCGGGCAGCTTTTATCAGGCACTTGTTCTCAAAGATTTCGAGTGTGCGGGTGATGTTTTCAATGCAGAACAAACATCTTCGCACATCTTCACGAGCAGAAAGTATAAAGCGATACTTACTTATTTAAAATCGGAATATGATACGTGGCCTTCAATTTATTTTGATTGTATATGCACGGGTAGTTACTGATCCAAGGTTACTGCATAGTTCTTGCCGTCTCCCTTAATTTTCAGATGTCCTTCGTTCGTTTGGCACGTATATTCCTCATGCTGAAAAGCGCCGACGTCGTGTTCGCGCTAACAGTGTCCGACAGTGCACATAAATACACGTACAAAGCCGTTAAAGCACCGTTTTAATGCGATGAATTTGAAAGATAAACGACGTAACTGACCAATTATTTCATCAGCCTGACTGAGAAATGTTACAAGCTACCTAGTACGTACGAATTATTCGGAATATTTACTCTTATGATCGAGCGCAGGGAGAAAATGCACTCACTCTTTCCCATAGAAACGCATTACCGGAAGTCATTTTTGGACTGGTTGCTGTCTGCTTCAATTTGCGTCAGCACACTAGCGCCAGTTGAACCTCTAGCGTACATTGTAATTGGGGAGGAGATCGAACGGTGGCGCTGGCTAGCGGCCGCCGTCGGAACTATTCTACGGGAATAACAATCCCGCCGCTAGTATTCGCTCAGCCACGGAGGACGATGACTTGAGGCTCGTGAAAGGTATGTGGATAATATTTATCTGCTCGAAAACCATCTGCGTAGGGGTAGCATAGTCCCTGCTTGTCTCACCTTGCTTTAAATGTCGCTGCATCCTCGTTGGAAGCAAAAATCAACCCACGTGTAGGCACTCGCGATCGGCCGCGTCGCTCCGGCTTCGGGTGCCAGGTCGTGCGTGACTGATGCGGTGTGGCGATGTTTGTGCGCTTCCTAGGTTGGACACACCGTATTCACGAAACACATGCATTGCTTTGCAGTGTCCCTGTCACTTGCAATGATCATCAGCCACATCGGCGAGAGCAAGAGGTGCCTCGTTGAAGGCGAGGACGTGCTGAAATGTGATCATGTAATCGAGCGCAGCGTCGCCCCCGAGAAATTTTCACCAAAACATTAAAGGGATGCTGAACCGATATCTGAAGTTGCCGAAATAAGCCCCGGACAAGCTTCCCGGGACTGCACTATACCTAAAAATGCTATTCATGTAAAGGGATGGAGATCGGATTATTATATTTCTTGGAATGACGACCGCTGATTGAGCCAGAAGCGCCAGAAGCCTCCGATGCGCGCGAGGCCCTCTGGGATTACTCGCAACGGAACTGACGTCAACAAACTGCAACGGAACTGACGTGAACAAGTCGAGCTGCCGACGCGCCACAGCGTGGAAGAAAGTTGCGCTTTGAATAATAGTAGACGGATGCCCGTCGCGTTGGAAGTTTGCCAACTAATCCAGCCAAGTTAGCTGCGCACTACCTGCCAGCCACCCTGCACCCTGCCACCCCCAGTCCACTTCTGCACCTGCGTCGTAGCGACGGCGGCGACTTTGGACTGTGGGTTTTTTGGAGTTCGGCGATTTCTTTCCCGTCCTGATAATTTGGCCATGACGACGGCGACCACGGAGACTTCGACAGCGCTGATGTTTGATGCCGCCAAGATGCTGCTTGCTCGCGACGCTCGCTAGGCCGTTTGGCGCCGCATAGGTGTCGTGTCAAAAACGACATGATGAACACTGTTCGACAAATTTATCAGATAAAATTGCATTTCTTTTAAAAATACATCTCATCGTTTCGGGACGGGGTTCGCACGTCACATTTCCGTTTCGTCGCGCCACCACGCGGCGTGAGCGCACGCCGGAGCCAACGAGGTAGGTCGGAGCCAACCGAGCCAACTTTGATGGCTCACCATAGCCGCGTTCTGCGTACTACAAGTTTGTTGTCGTCACGAAACGAGCTTTCAAAAAACTCACCAGGTGCACCTTAGAATATTTATTTACATAAATATATAATTTAGACTACTTTATTGTTTCAAGTACCGTCATTTAAGAGCCATTCGTGTGCTGTAAATATCAAAACGACAAAGAATTCAGATTCTGTTTTTCGGTTCAGCATCCCTTTAACCAAAAGAATCATTACATTACGTTTTTCTTGAAATGCCAAAATACAGAACACACTGGTGAAAATTATAAGGTAGAATGTGGCTAATTAGACTGCATATTGGCATTAAACGTTACAAGTTGTCTTTTTCAGTATAATTTATCGGTTATTCAAACGTGCACGGTTCACGATGAAATATCAATGAGTTCTGCTCGACGAGGACTTAGTCATACACACATTTGCATTGCTCAATCGAAATTATAGGAATCGCAAAATGATTAACGCAATTGCGTAAATATCACAATATCGAACTGATACTGCTACCTAATATGTTCCAGCGTAAAAGCTAACCTGGATTAAAATAGTGATCAAATGATAGCAGTACCTCTCGGTGGCTTCCGAAGCCTCACGACCCGGTCGTGTGATCCCTTCGGAAGATTCTTCGACGGAACGGCGTTGCTTATCAAGAACCTCCTCTTGTGCACTGTTATGAAATAGGGTGGGGATATTTTGCCGGCTGCCGGCACAACCACTCGGGAAAAAAAGATTGCCGGGAGCTTCGGACGGCAATGATTATTCCAAAAAAGAAATATATATAAATCGCCAAATGTTTCATGAAAAAAAAAAAAGTTTGCCTACTTTAAAGCTGGGCCCACGGCACGTGAAACGGACACCTTTCCACTGAGCTACTCACACAAATAGCAGTTCCCGTTTTGACTATTCCTTTCACACGAAACCCAATAGAAAGAACTACCGATATGTTTTTCTTTTTTGCTCGGTTTGTTGTGCCGGTTGCCGGCAGAATATTTACTGCCTATAAAATATAATGTATGGTTTGAACGGATGTCGATGCAAGCGTGATTTACGCGCGTACATGCCTCGTCCATTAGCGTAGTTTGTTTGGAAGGCATCGCTTGAAAAGTGACGACCACACACCACGTCGTGCGCAGTCAAATTCTTCCCTGCTCTTATTTATCCACTGCGATTTGAGTTGTTTTTTTTTTCGCCAGGAAAGCGATGCAAACTGATTCCAACCTCTAAAGCTTGCGCTGAGTACAGCGGTATGCAAGAAGAGCGTGCTATATTCTAACAAACCTGCAGGGAACGCGGCAACAACACGGCAGCCAGCGGCAGCACACTGGAACACCGGAGTTGTTTTCCACGCAGGCGGTATTAGTTTTGGTGAACGCAGCGCCCCCTATAGTTCGATCTCCTCGCCAATAACTGTATGGTTTTTTCCTGCCGGCGCTTTTGATCAGAAAAACCGTCCAGCCGGCTCGGGATGGTGTCGATTATTCTCCGTTAAGTTGGCAGCAAGCCTGGCGACTCGTTGGTCGCTCAATCAGGTGTGAACACTGGTGGTCGCTAGTGGCTCCAGCGACTGTCCCAAGTCACGAGTGTGAACGGGCCCTTCAGGAGCCCTGCAATCGTATTTAAGCGTCTACCTTTTCTGCGGTTTCCACTTCCCTCGGAGTTCGGGCAAGCCAGCGGGCATGGAGAGAGAGTAACTAAATATCAGTGCGTCATATTTTAACCGGACGACGCAGAAACCTCCTCCACCTACGGGGGCGACCCGCGATGCCGAAAGCGCACGATATGTGACGTTTTTGATCCTGGGCTTACTACTGGTCAGAGCCGCTAAAAGCTTTTTTGTAGTCGAAATACAAAATATACTAAGTGGCGCGAACCGTTTCAATTCAGAAAAGTAGTTTTTGTTCACTATTTTGGATCAGAAAAGAAACAAATGCAGTTTAGAAAGTACGGAAACAAGAAATGACTCATCGACATTTCCGCTACCAAGCGATGGAAAAAGCGGCGCATACTAGAAAAGTGTAGTGGGATCAGGCGCCAACGAGCGGCGAGCGTAGGAAGGTCTCGAATGTACGCAGCGGCGCTGCGGTCGTATGGACTGGAGGATCTGACCGGTTCCGAGCGTTGCCAAGGCCTTCGGCGAGCAGCTTTGGCTTGCGGTTTGTTTGGCCTTTTGGCGGTATGGCAGCGCGAAATGGCTCCCATTCTGAACTGATCTTTACCCACTGTTTGCTATCGTTTGTGGCCAATGAAGTGTCATGCCGAATTAGTGTTTAATCGCGCAGTAAATACAATGTGAGCCGCCCTGGCAGCCCGCTTCATACAGCCTAGCCAGAACATGCTTTTAGTGGCGCGCTCTCGAGCCATCGACACGGAGTGCGGCAGCCGTGAACACTCGCTGAGCTCACTACCCCTCCTCTAGTTCACAGCCACTCAAGTGACCAAGGACGTCATGAAGGAAGTTATTGTCCGTCCCCCCCTTTCTGTGTATCTTCCTCATGTTTAATCACTGTTACCAACACGCTCGTTTTGTACTTAACTTATTTTCTGCTCGTTTTTGTAATTTTAATTTGCCTATAACTTTTAAAATAAAGCGAAATTCTAGAGAAGAAAAGTTTGATTAAATTACTACTTTCAGTGCGCACAGGTTCAGTGCAAATTAAAAACCAGTAAAAAAGTCCTTGCAGGGCCCCTTTAAGGAGAGACACGGGTCTTTGGAGCGCAAAAATCACGAAAAAAGTTTTTTTGGAAATGGCATTTTCAACTCATTTCTAGGCTCAGTATTTTAGCTGTAATATCAATGTAAAGTATTATTATGTGCAGAATTGTTGCTGGAACTGCGCTTTTTCGATACGTGCCGCTTCCGTTCTACGGTTGCGATCGCAGCCATCGTGGTCTCGTTTGATAGAGTGGTTTTTCTTCAATTTCCCGCCACCGTCGCTTTCTTCCGCTCACTGGTTGAATTGAAAAATGGCACAAAAAGAAAAGGCAGCACGCGCAATTCTATTGTTCTCCGAGCGCACGTGACGATAAGGCGCCCTTCCATTGGCTGAGCTCGGCTAGCGTCGTCTGCTACACGCGTCATGGACATAACCGGGACGCCATTTTGTCGACGTACGATCAGTGACAGAGCGCGCGGTGATGTCAAAACAACCGAGAAAGTTCAACACGAGGCACAAGTTCGGTAAAAAGAGGAAGAAATTATCGATCGAAAACTTCAAGAAACGACCCACCGAGCCCGAGAGGATGGAGAATTCGCAACTTTCGGAAAGTGATGGAGCCACCGAAGCCTACGAAGGCGAAGTAGGCCTAGCGGGCCCGTCGGCAGCTGGAACCGCTGAAGCGTCCGTTGACAGTGGCCGCGTTCGCCATGACAACGATGTTGCAGTCGTCCGATTTAGAAGAAATGAAGAAGAAAGCCGATGACAAGCTACAGGAACTCTCGTCAACGGCAGCAACAAAACGGAAGTCGGATACAGTAAAACCTCGGTACCACGTACCCGCATAAGCCATAGTTCCGCTTTAAAAGTAGCTTAGTAAGGTCCCCGACACGACTCCCGTTATGCATTCAATCACCGCTTAATGCGTAGTCGCTTATCGCGTACCTACCGGTCAGCGCGCACTGTTTTTCACTTCCTGGTACGTACTAAGTTAGAAATTGC